>JABYPW010000190.1:0-33818 GCA_016880775.1 Phymatotrichopsis omnivora | reverse complement strand
GAACTTGAAGCCATCACCACCCGCAATGCTACTGTCACGGTCTCGGCTAAGACAGCCCCCACTGAAGTCGACCTCGCCCTTTCTGAGTCCATCAAAAAACTACGGTCGGAAACGTCGAAAACTGCAAAGGCGGTGAAGAAGATTTCTTCTTCCCTCGCCTCCCCCACTCCTACTGCGCCACAAGTGGCGCCCCCTACTACTGACACCACCTGGGCCCAGGTAGTGAAGAAGAACAAAGTCAAAACCCTGGCTATGCCCACCCCAACCGCTACCACTCCTCCCACCCCGAAGTACCCTACCAAGAGGGAGAGAGAGATTATTGTCAATCTCGAGGGAGAAATCCCCGAGTTCAACCCCATCGCTGTACGAGACGCTGTCAACGCTGCTTTAGTTGACAAGAAGGCCCCCTCTGCCTGCCGAATCCACTCCGTATGAAAAGCCGGAGCTAGCAACATCTTCCTCTCTGTAATGGAGAACACCTCTGCCCAACAAGTACTTGCCTACAAGCCAACCATCGAGGAAGCCGTTCGCAAGTTCTTCCCTACTGTCACTGGCCTACACTGGAACTTCCTTCACAAGAAGTACATCGTGCACAATGTGCCAACCCCCGTCCTCAACACCTCAGAATTCGAACACATGTCGCTCATCCGCAAGGAAATCGAGACATTTAACCAAGGTGTAGTACTTGCTCAAACCCCGCGCTGGCTCGCTTCGAAGGACAAGCTCATCGGCAAACCTGCCTCTTCCATTGTCATCACCGTGGTGGTGAACAACAACCATTACCGCATTTCCCAGGGCCTGACCATCCTCAATAAGAACCGTCGGACTGACCCCTACATCGCCTTTTCTAAGGCCACCCAGTGCTCCCGCTGTTGCCGCTTCGGCCATCATCAACTGAAGTGCACATTCTCTCCCCACTACCGCATCTGCGCCAGACCCCATGCCATCTTTGAGCATTTCTGTGGCAACACAGAATGCAAACGCCGCGGATGACAATGCGAACACACAGTGCTTAAGTGCGCTAATTGCGATGCCGCCCACCCCGCCAACGATCCCCTCTGCCCTGTGTATTTGCAAGCCTTAGCCTATAATAACAAGCGAGTGGAGAATCTGCATGCTGTGATAGAAGAGGGAATGGAGACTTAGGGCCCCTCAGTAGTTCATCTTTCTTTCCGCTTTTGTTGTTCCCTTTGTGTAAAAGTTTTGTGAGTTTGACTTGTGTTTTCTCCTTTGTCTTTTCTCTTTCCTTTATCTTTGGTTAGTGTCTCTCACTTCTACCTCGATCCCTTCCAGTTGTTGTAAGGTTCGCCTCGCTGGAGATGGGAAAGGGGTTCCCCAGGCTTGTCTTTTTCCTTTTCGCTTAAAGTTTTTTCTGCTGTTTTGACGTACTGGGTGGTTGCTTTTGTGCCGGTCGCGTTTTCTTTTTTGAGTTTTACTTTCCCCCGCCGCTCATTCCTTTCCACCCCGTCTCTTCTTTAGTTTATTGCGTGTAAGCGAGGAGGAATCGGGAACAAACCGTGTATTTTATCTGTAAACCGTAGGACGCGCTACCGACACTAGGTCAGCTGTCTTCTACCTCCGTCATAGCTTGACATAGCTGCAAGTGGAGGTTCTTTAGACGACCCCTAGCGGGGTCGTAAAGATAAAATAAAAATGAATTTCCCCCCCCGCCCCTGGAGACTCCTTTATCCAGCCTCCTTCACACCTTTAAACTACCCCCTGCATTATTAGTTTTCAGCTATTAGTATTATCTCGTGTCGATAAACATCGTGACAATGTCACGAAGTTCAAAGAAACCCCACCTCCCACCCCTCAGTTCCCCCCCTCAAGAAGCAAGGGATGAAGCCACCACAATGAAAGCAATGTTCGCCTCATTCAAGGTGTCCGGCATCTCCCCCACTGTCAAAAATGAACCTGGAATAGGCGACGTTATCTCAATGTACACTGCACCTCTCATCGGCGACTTGTACTGTGACCTCCAGTTTTATACCCAAACCCTTCCATCCCTCCTGGCCTCAGTAAACAAAATCCAGGAAGCGGTCACTACCATCGCCGCTGGCCAACAGTCGCTCAAACCTCGCTTCGATGAACTTGAGGCTATCACCACCCGCAACACCACTGCCACGGCCTCGGCCATGGCAGGCGCCACCAATATCGACCTCGCACTCTCTGATTCTATCAAGAAGCTATGGTCAGAGACATCAAAAACTGCCAAAGCGGTGAAGAAGATCTCTTCCTCCCTTGCCTACCCCACTCATGCTGTGCCATAAGTGGCGCCCCCCACTACTGACACCACCTGGTCTCAGGTAGTGAAGAAAACTAAAGGCAAGGCCACGGCTATGCCATAACCAGCTACTACCACCCCTCCTGCCCTGAAATATCCCACCAAGTGTGAGCGGGAAATCATTGTCAATCTCGAGGGAGAAGTCCCTGAGTTCAACCCTATCGCTATTCGGGATGCCATCAACTCTGCCTTTGTGGAGAAGAAGGCCCTGTCTGCTTGCCGAATTTGCTCCGTCCAAAAGGCTGGAGCTAGCAACGTCCTCCTTTCCATCTTGGAAAATACGACCACCCAGCAGGTACTTGCCTACAAGCCCACTTTTGAAGAAGCTGTCTGCAAGTTCTTCCCCACCACCACTGGCCTCCACTGCAACTTCTTGTACAAGAAGTACATCGTGCACAATGTGCCAACCCCCATCTTGAACACCTCCGAGATCGAACACATGTCGCTTATCCAAAAGGAGATCGAGACATATAACCATGGAGTTGTCCTCGCTCAAACTCCTCACTGGCTTGCTTCGAGAGACAAGCTTATCAGCAAACCCATGTCCTCGATTGTCATCACTGTTGTGGTGAACAATAACCATTACCGTATTTCACAAGGCCTGACCATTCTTCACAAAGAACCGCCGGACTGACCCATACATTGCGTTCTCTAAGGTTACCCAGTGCTCTCGCTGCTGCCACTTCAGTCATCATCAGCTGAAGTGCACATCCTCCCCCCGCTGCTGCCTCTGTGCCAGACCCCACACCATCTTCAAACACTCCTGTGGAAATACAGAGTGCAAATGCTGTGGATGACAATGCGACCATACGGTACTTAAATGTGCCAATTGCGATGCCGCCCACCCTGCTAACGATCCCCTCTGCCCTGTTTATTTGCAAGCTTTGGCCGATAATAACAAGAGAGTAGAGAACTTACCTGCTGTGATAGAAGAGGGAATAGAGACTTAGGGCCCCTCGGTATTTCATCTCTGTTTCTGCTTTTGTTGTTCCCTTCGTGTAAAAGTCTCGTGAGTTTGGCTTGTATTTTCTGCTTTGTCTCTTCTCTATCCATTTCTTTGGTTGGTGTTTTCACTTATCCCTCGATCACTTCTGGTTGTTGTAAGGTTCGCCTCGCTGGAGATGGGAAAGGGGTTCCCTGGGCTTCTCTTTTTCCTTTTCACTTAAAGTCTCTTTGCTGTTTTGATGTGTCGGGTGGTCGCGTTTGCGCCGGTCGCATTTTCTTTTTTTTGGAGTTATACTTTCCCCCGCTGCTCTTTCCTTTCCACCCCATCTCTTCTTTAGTTTATTGCGTGTAAGCGAGGAGGATTCGGGAATAAGCTGTGTATTTTATCTTACCCATAGACTGCGCTACCGACCTTATGTCGGCTGTCTTTTTACCTCACATCATAGCTTTCCATAGCTGCAAGTGGAGGTTCTTTTAGATGACCCATAGCGTAGTCGTAAAGATAAAATAAAAATGAGTTTCCCCCCCACTGGACACTCCTTTATCAGGCTTCGCCTGTGAGAACACTGTCCTCCAATGCGTGAATTATGCTGGCCCACACAAAGCAAACGATCCAATCTACATGACGATGATCCAGGCCAAGCTCGCTGAGTCTAACAGTAAAGATAAGTCTACGACAATGGGAGGAGTCTAATTGCTTCTTTCCTTACTTTATTTTTGTTTTTCCCTACGATGGAACATAGGGGTTTTCAGTTTTGGTAGAGTAGGAAGAGTTTGCGCATTTCTCTTTCTCTTTTCTCTCTTGTTTTTGCATGGTCACGTAGCTTGCATAGGGGGTTTTTCTTTCATTGCTTTAGGGTTCACCTAGTGATTGCTTTTCCCCGATCAGCTTTTATACGTAGTAGTCTGCGTTTCTCTTTTTCTGTATGGGTAAGCGGAGGATTTCCTTTCAGTCAGTCAAGAGGAGGAACTTTCCGTAGTTAGGCCATCCTATTGAGTTAGTACATAAGCTGTCCCACTGCGGGAAGAGTGTATTTAGTTTCTTAGTAATGGGAATAGAGTTTCGACACTCCTTTATCATTCCTCCTTGAATGTGAATCGAAACATAGCCTAAAGAAGGACATCCCAGAAACGACGGACCTCAGAGCGCTACTCTACGATAAACTAGAAGAATGGAAGAAACTCGTCGAAAACGGCCTAGGAAGACCACCAAGCAAACAAGGACTGCCGGAGCCCACCCATGTCATCGTGGACAGAAGAGAGTAAAAGGTAAGGTAAAAGAGGAGGCCCTTTTTCCTTTTACGTTTACGAAAAGAAGTGTGGAAAGGAGGAGAGGAGAGTGTCGGAGGGATTTTCACCTTTTTTTTTTCTTTTTTCTTTTCTTTTCTTTTTTCTCTTGTTTCTTTTTCCGTTTTCTGCCATGTCACTCCTTTTTCTTCCTTTCCCTAGTTAGTCTATCCTATTAAATTAGTGGAAAAGACGCCCCGCTGGAGGAAAGTGTATATATATATAGCTTTATCTAGAAATGGGAATGAGAACCTGCGTGCCGTGATGGAAGAGAGAATGGAGACTTAGGGCCCCTCAGTATTTCATCTCTTTTTTCTGCTTTTGTTGTTCCCTTTGTGTAAGAGTTTCGTGAGTTTGACTTGTGTTTTCTCCCTTGTCTTTTTCTCTTTCCCTTTTCTTTGGTTAGAGTCTTTTGCTTGTACCTCGATTCCTTCCAGTTGTTGTAAGGTTCGCCTCGCTGGAGACGGGAAAGGGGTTCCCGGGGCTTTTCTTTTTCCTTTTCGCTTAAAGTTCTTCTGCTGTCTTGATGTGCTGGGTGGTCGCTTTTGTGCCGGTCGCGTTTTCTTTATGGTTTTTACTTTCCCCCGCCGCTCTTTCCTTCCCACCCCATTTCTTCTTTAGTTTATTGCGTCTAACCGAGGAGGATTCGGGAATAAACCTGTATTTTATCTAGTAAACCGTAGGCTGCGCTACTGACATTAGGTCAGCTCTCTTCTACCTCCGTCATAGCTTGACATAGCTGCAAGCGGAGGTTCTTTAGACGACCCCTAGCGGGGTCGTAAAGATAAAATAAAAATGAATTTCCCCCCCCCTCTAGAAATGGGAATAGAGTTTCAACACTCCTTTATCAGGCTTCTTTGGTCCTTCAAACTACCCCCTACATTTTAGTTCTCAACTATTAGTATCTATATCGTATTGTCAAAATATCGCAAAATGCCCCTACGGCACTCGCAGTAAACACAACCCCCCCCTCTTCCCCCTTCCACCACCCCACAAGCAGCAAAGGATGAAGCCGCCGCCATGAAAGCTATACTCGCATCGTTCGAGTCATCAGGCATCTCCCCTGCATTACATGATAAACCTGGAATGGGAGATGTAGTCTCGATGCATACTGCCCCGCTCACTGGGATTTGTACATCAGATACAGAGACCTCCAGTTCTACATACAGACCCTGCCATCCCTCCTTGCCTTAGTGAACAAGATTCAAGAGGCAGTCACCACCCTCGCTGCTGGCCAACCATCAATCAAACCCCGCTTTGACGAACTCGAGGCCATCACCACTCGCAATGCTACTGCCACAGCTTCCACTAAGGTAGCCCCCACTGAAGTCGACCTCACCCTATCTGAGTCAATCAAAAAGCTACGGTCGGAAACATCTAAAACTGCGAAAGTGGTGAAGAAGATTTCTTCCACCCTCTCTGCCCCTACTCTTGCTGCGCTACCTGTAGCGCCCCCCGCTCCTACTGACAACAACTCAGCTCAGGTGGTGAACAAGAACAAGGGCAAAGCCCCAGCTGCACCAACACTGACTGCTACTACTATGCCTACCCTGAAGTACCCAACGAAATGCGAGCGAGAGATAATTGTCAACCTCGAAGGAGATATCCCCAAGTTCAACCCTATCGCTGTTCAGGATGCTGTCAACGCTGCACTAGTCGACAAGAAAGCCTCCTCTGCCTACCAAATTCGCTCTGTCTATAAGGCTGGAGCCAACAACATCTTTCTCTCCATCATGGAGAATACAACCACCCAACAAGTCCTAGCATATAAGCTAACCGTTGAAGATGCCGTCTGCAAGTTCTTCCCTACCGTTACCAGCCTCCAGCGAAACTTCCTTCACAAGAAGTATATTGTGCACAATGTGCTAACCCCTGTCCTCAAAACCTCTGCGATCGAACATATATCGCTCATCTGAAAGGAGATCGAGACATTTAACTAAGGTGTTATACTCACTCAAACCCTGCGCTGGCTGGCTTCAAAGGATAAGCTTGTCGACAAACCTGCCTCCTCTATTGTCATCATAGTAGTGGTAAACAATAATCACTATCGCATCTCACAAGGTCTAACCATTCTCAATAAGAACCATTAGACTGATCCCTACATTGCCTTCTCCAAGGCTACCTAATGCTCTTGCTGCTGTTACTTCAGTCATTACCAACTGAAGTATACCTTCTCTCCCTGCTGCCACCTTTGTGCTAGACCCCACACAATTTTCGAACACTTCTGTAGCAACAGAGAGTGTAAACCCCACAGACGGTAATGCGATCATACAGTGCTTAAGTGCGCTGATTGCGATGCCACCTACCCTGCCAACGATCCCCTCTGCCCAGTATATTTGCAAGCCCTGGCCGAAAATAACAAGAGAGTGGAGAACTTGCACACTATGATGGAAGAGGGAATGGGGACTTAGGGCCCCTCAGTATTTCATCTTTCTTTCCACTTTTCATGTTCCCTTGGTGTAAGAGTTTCGTGAGATTGTCGTGTATTTTCTCCTTTGTCTTTTTCTCTTCCCTTTTTCTTTGGCTAGTGTTTCTCACTTGTACCCCAATTCCTTCCAGTTGTTGTAAGGTTCACCTTGCTGGGGATGGGAAACAGGTTCCCCAGGCTTCTCTTTTTCCTTTTTGCCTAAATTTTTCTGCTGCTCTGATGTGCTGGGTGGTCGCTTTTGTGCCGGTCGTGTTTTATTTTTTTGAGTTTTTACTTTACCCCGCCACTCTTTTCTTTACCACCCTGTCTCTTCTTTAGTTTATTGCGTAAAAGCGAGGAGGATTCAGGAACAAACCTGTGTATTTTATCTGAACCGTAGACTGCACTACCAACATTACGTCGGCTGTCTTCTACCTCCGTCATAGCTTGTTATAGCTGCAAGCAGAGGTTCTTTGAGATGACCCCTAGCAGGGTCGTAAAGATAAAATAAAAATGAATTTCCCCACCCACCTGGAAACTCCTTTGTCAGGGGTGAGGATGGTCTAGTGGTAGAGCTGTCCTAGTGTCATTGCATAGTAATGCGCAATGTTGTAGGTTCAAATCCCACTCACCTCATTCCATACCACGAATTTCTAGTTGGTCACAGGTTTTGTAGCATAAGCAAGTTTTCCCTGACTATGCAAGGTTGCCTAATTACTGGTTCAGTCCTTGTAAGTGAATTCGACCAATGACCTCAATGGCCGTATGAAGGGTTACCTTGATGGCACTTAGCAATGTATTGATCCCTCTCTTAGTTAGGCTATTTGATTAAGTTTGCAAATAGTGCCACCCACTAGAGAGTATGACTGAAGGAAAAGAGTTTCAACACTTCTTTGTTAAAGGCTCCTCAAGAATCTCGATCCCCCCCCCACCTTGGGGTGAAGGTCCTCCTCGTCAAAGCCTGAACATTGGGCTGGTCTCTCTTTTCTTGAGTCTTTACACATTGCCAACTGTACATAATAAAGCTAAGTGAGACATCTCTCTCACAACGATAACCAAAATACATCGTTGTCCCCACCTACCGATTGCCTGAGTCCTGACCGTGTAAGCGAGTGGGCGAGCGGGTACCCATAGTTGGCCCCGCTTCAAGCGACATTACGGTATAGGATCGTACTACCGTACTATGTCACTTAAATGACCTGATCATGAACATCGTGACACTCTCACAGTTCCTAGGAGAGGTGTTCAGGCTGTCTGGAGTGTCGCACCATATGAACCGAGGATGCAGTGGCGTCCAACCCCTCCTTCTCTCGGTTGCATTGGGCGGTCTTTTCTTTTCTTTTCAGTACATAACCAGATGATTCGAACAGTAGTTCTGAGGAGGGTAATCAGCGATTTAACCTTGCAGATTTTAGGTAACAGTATTCGGACACTAATCTCTATCAAGCCTATTGTTATATTGGTCAGTCAGGTTTACGGTTGGAGGAAGTGGAGGATTTCTTTTGTTTAAAGGGTAATGCGAATGGTAGGAGGGGTGGATTTCCTTTGTTTTTAGCTATGTCACCCATTTTATTTCCTCTTTTCATAGCTAGACCATTCAATTAAGTTTGTAGAAAAGTCGCCCCACTATGGGAAGAGTGTAGATAGCTTTTTAGCTTATTGGGAATAGAGTATCGACGCTCCTTTATCACAGGCTCCTCCAGAATCTCGATTCCCCTCCCACCTTGGGGTGAAGGTCCTCCTCGTCAAAGCCTGCATATTGGGCTAGTCTCTCTTTTATTTGACTTTTCAAACCTTTCAGACCATACGCAACGGCGCTAAGCAATACACTTCCCTTGCGATGATACCTGAGATACATCATCATCACCGACAACATCCGTCTGAGGCCTGACCATGTCATGTGAGCAGGCGAACAGACTTCCATCATCAGTCTCCTCTGGAGGTTGCGACACAGGATCGTACCGTCACTCCAGGCTCGCTTAGCGAACCTCCGATCACGCCATAACAACCCCCCCATTCTCACAAAGGGTACAGCGGTGTCCAACCCCAATTTCAGTGCTTCTTGAGCAAGAAGCGACCATAAAACTGCTCACCTCACTTAACGACCGAGTGTCATAGGTGCTCAACCCTTCAGCCGCGACACTCTCGGAGCTTATAGGAGGGCTGTTCAGGCCCCCCAGAGCATTCACACCTAGCTTATGATGAACGAAACCACAGATGTGAATGTCACAAGCCCTAGGGAAAGGTTGTGATTGGAAGCCATGGAGGATTTCTTTTATTTCTTAGGGTAGGAAATGCAAGTGGCAGGAGCAGTGGATTTCCTTTATTTCTAGCTATGTTGCTCTTTTTATTTCCTTTTCTTCTAGTTAGTCTTTACTGTTAAGTTAGTACATGTAGATGCCCTGCTAGAGAAAAGTGTATTTAAATAATGGGAAATAAGTTTTGACACTCCTTTGTCTTTCCTTCCTTTCTTCCTTAGCTTCAAGACTAGCTTTGAGTCTTAAGAATATATTTCGCTTTATCTTTGCAACTTTACCTCTTCATGTTCCATCTCTAAGTAGATGTAGGAAAGTTCTTGTTCAGTTGAGAAGAATAAGTTGAGATATCTGAGTTTACTCAGTAATACTTATAGCTTAGTACCTGTGAGGACTTTACCAAGCCAAATCTACCTCCTGAGATACACACCGTTAACAACTGCCTCGCTTCTAGAGTAGTCTCTGTAAAACATGTTTTGTCCACATGACCCTTTCCCATATGTTATTCAATCTGAATACTATTCTCATGACGTCTGCAAGGTAGACAGATAAACATGCGTGACTATACATGACTGAGTTATAGTTTATGACTCATAATGCGGAATTCCAAAGAATATGAAGAGCAGTAGGGAAAACAAAGGGAATATAACAAGTAGGAAAGTACATGACCATAGTTCATTACAGGAGGTCATCAGTTGTATTTGCTTACAAGGACTGAACCAGTAATTAGGCAACCTTGCATGGTTGGGGAAAACTCGCTTATAATACAAAACCCATAACCAACTGGAAATTTCTAGTATAGAATGAGGCAAGTAGGATTTGAACCTATAATATTGCATATTGCTGTATAATGATACTAGGACAGCCATACCACTAGACCATCCTCCATAACTCAATTAAGAGGAAGGCTATAGTCATATACATATGAGTGATATTTACTAAGCACTATTAGGTTAACATTTATATAGCCATTAAGGTCATCAGTTACATTTACTTACATATACTCACCAGTAATTATGTAACCATACATAGTTAGGGAAAACTCATTTATGCTACAAAACCTATAACTGACTTGGAAATTATGGTTCTAAGGAGTAGCATGAGTGGGATTTAAACCCTATAATACATCACTGGCAATAAAATTCCTTTTTAACTACTTAAGGCACTATAGTATGATGTTTATATATAACAAAGTACAATAATATAACTGATATCCCTCCCCCCTAAAATCCTCCACCTACCTATACCAAATAGAAAAATGCATACAACTATATATAAAGGCTAACTAGGGAAAAACAATTACTAGGTGAACTTTAAGACAATGAAAGAAAAAGCCCTAATATAAGAAGATATGATAGTCAGTAAAAATAAATAAAAAGGGAGAGAGAAATATGCTAAGCTACTATTCTACTTTACAAAAGCACAAAAACATAATTTCTATATTAAAATAAAGAAAATATTAAAAAGAAAAGAAAGGAAGCTAAACTTGTTACAGAAGACTATACTAAGTGGTCTACCCAGGTACTAGGACATGTGTGGAACTTATTCCAGGTCAGCTATAAGGTATATCAGAAGCCATAATTGTCTTTTGAGCCATGGAACCATGTGATGAGTATTATCAGTAATGAGCCTAGACTATGAGGTAAGGCATTGACAACATAACATGGACAAGATTAGATGTACGCAATTGATGACAAGGCTTGTCACCTTGATCTTATCGTGATATGCTAATTAGTAGCATTGTTAGAGGATAGAACTTGAAGAGTCTTCTTGATGAGAATACTGAATGATCATGCCTAACCTTTCTTTGAATCTCCTACAATAAAACTGATCTCCTTTTAAGGAATTAGGAAAGAATAGGGAAATCTTGATGGAATGTTTCCATAGGGTTTTCCTTTGGAAAATTTTCTCTGTAGTTACTCAGTCAGAAATGGGTATTTAAGAGGTAGTAGATGAATAATGTATTGGTTTCTTCTTCTTCTCTCTCTAGCCATCATCTCAAGTCTAGTACCATCTTTGAGCCTTAAGAATATATTTTACTTTTCTTCAATAAATTCTATATCTTCTCTTGACTCCTTGATAAAGGTAGAAAATAGAAGCAGTTCTAACCTGCCAGTTGAGATATCTGAGTTCACTTAGTAAGACCCTCTTATGAAGCTTCTTGTACCTATACCTGCCTCTACATCCTTAACAAGTCTCCTATCACAAAACTCCTCCTATTGTTGTAGATATATCTTTTCTATTGGACTCAGTGATCTTAGCCCAGATCAAGGTAATATAGATAGATCATTTGCTTTATATACACCTTTATAGTTTAGGTATCAGAGGACAGTATTCTCACAGGTGAAACCTTCTAGTTATTTATAGTCAGTAATGCTGCAGGTTTACTCAGAGATAGTACTAGGACCAGGGTAAAGTTGGTAGCAAGGAGAGGACTAGCAGTTTTATATTAGGTATCCAAACTTAGAGTAGCAGGAGTATTAGGTGTTAGCACTAAAGGGATATACTTGATAGTGCTACATGTTTTGTTGAGAATAGTGAGACCCTTCATAATATAGGCCTCATTATTATTGTTGTTATTAACAATGATCACAAGCAAACTGTGATTCTATTTGTTGACTTTGGTGATAGAAGTTAGCCACCAGAGGGTTATGGTGAGGGTAATATGGGAGTTGTAGCAATCAATTTCCTAGTAGAGTTAGGTTACCTATCCTATAATGTTGAGATTATTATCAGTAGGAATACCATAGATAATATACTTCCTCTATGTCTAGTTGCAGTTAATGCCCTTAACTTCACAAAATTTACCAAGAGACTTAGTAATACTACATTGGTAGGCTAGGATGGTGGTAGTGGTGATAGTCTCCATAGTAGTAATGATGAGCGTAGTATAGTTATTATTATAGCACCTCTGGATGTATAAGAAGAATAGGGGTTTAGCTTTGTCTAGCACCAAATTAACTTAGTTACAGATTTATATGTGCACATCTTCACTGAAGGCAGAGGGTTCCTTTATATTTACCTATAATATATCATTGCAATTAACTTTTTGTTTTGATCACTTGCAATGTAGATAGGGTATTTATACCCAATGAGGATTAAAGATATATTTACACATTATAGGAGCAGTAGGTATATACCTTCATTTGCTAAGCACTGTTAGGGTAACCTTCATATGGTACCTATAATACATTGATGATGATGATGTTTCATTTCTATTTGGTAACTACCATACTTCTTCTATAGCTACCCAGGCTATCCGCATGCAGTCCATGACTATGGCGTATCACCCTTTCTCCCCTAACAGAAAAGAAACAAAGGAAAAAACAGTTCAAAACCCCTAACTGGCAACCTTCTATAGTCCTACAAAGATCCTTCGCTTCTCCTGACCGTATAAAACCCAAACAACAGACATGACAATAGGCTTGTAAGAAAATCAGCTCTTTACATGAAATCTACAAGGTTAAATCACTAATTACCCTCCTAGGGACTATTGCACAAGCTTGCCCAGTTACTTTACCTTCAAAACAAAGGAAAAAACAAAGGAAAAGACAAAAGATAAAGTATAGAGGATGGTGATGGATAAGCAAGATCCATCCATTATTGTCAGTTCAGGTGACCTGTGCAATTACTCTAGGGGGCCTAAGCACCCCTCCTAGGAACTCTGAGAGCGACGCTAGAATCAAGGAGGTATTGTAATAGTCATAGTCCCTATGTAGTACCGATGACGATTAGGATAAGGCGAGTGGTACTTACTATAACTACTGTCCTGTTCACTTAACCACCAGTCATGCTGTAAACCCTGCCTACAGTGTCTACCTACCTACTCACTTACATGGTCAGGTTGCAGCTTAGGTATGTATTTATTGACGATGGATCTCAGGAATCGCCGTACGGTAACATGTCTTGCTAGCTGAAAAATTACGGTTGGAAAGGTAAGAGAAAAGACTAGGCCGACATGGTGGCCTGTGAGGAGGGTTTTTGCCCTAAGATGGGGGGGGTGTCGAGACTCTAAAGACACCTGACCTATAATATATGGTTCTTTCACTCCCTCTTAAATACCCAATTTTAACTGAAAGTTTATATAAGGAATTATAAAGGAAAAGAACCTATGAAAACATTCTATTACAAATCCCTATATGCTATAAAAGAATTCCTAAGAAGATAATCATATGATATATTAGTAATCATCTAATATTTTAGCAAGATCATCTATACATTTTAGAGGGGTTTCCTCCTCAGGTTATATCCTCATATGATATAGCTGATTATTATATCATGATATGATCAAGGTAACTAGTCTTGCCATTAATTATATATAGCCAATCCTATGTATATCATATTGTCAAAGGCTTACTTTGCTTAATCAGAGTTTATTGGTAATAGTACTTATCACATGATCCTATGGCTTAACTCAAGGGAAGAGGTACTTACAGATTCTGACATAACCTATTTTTGTTGACTTGGAACTAGGTTCCATACATGACCTAGTACTAGGGAAGACCACAAGTTCAGTGTTCTGTAATATAATATGTGTCTTTGTATTTTTGAGTTTTTCTATAACTCTTTCTCTCTTATCTCTCTTCACTCTTTTCCTATTGCAAACTTCTTCATCACTTTTTCTCCTAACTTATAGTTTATACTTGGACAATAAGGTAGCCCTTAGTTTTGTCATACCATATCCCTAATAGGATATATACTAAGTGTTACAGAACACCTTATCTGTGGTCTTCCCAGGTATTAGCTCATGCATAGAACTTAGTTCTAGGTCAATGAAATGGTTATGTCAGAATATGTAAGTACCTCTCCCTTTAAGCTGAGCCATAGTAGTATGTAATGAGTATTGTCACTACTGAGCTCTAACTAAGTGAAGTGAGGCCTTGATAATGTGAGATACATGAGATTGTCTATACGTGATTGATGATAAGACTTGTTACCTTGATCTCATCATGAGATACTAATCAGCTATACCGTTGGAGGACATGACCTAAGGTGGTAATCCCTCCAGAGGGTATAGATGATGTTGCCAGAATATGAGCTGATTCCTGGTCAGAATGTTTGATCTTTTTCTAGGGAATAATATATATTATATGGGAATTTATAATAGAATGTTTCTATGGTTTTTTTTTTTTTTGTAATTCCTTATTTGGTCTCTTAGTTGAATTTGGGTATTTAAGAGACAGTAGATAAGCAATGTGTTATGTTTTTTTTCTCTCTCTTGAGGGGAGGATGGTCTAGTGGTATGGCTGTCCTAGTGTTATTATGCAGTAATATGTAATGTTGTAGGTTTAAATCCTGCTCACCTTATTCTATACCATGAATTTCTAGATGGTTATCAGTTTTGTAGTATAAGTGAGTTTTCCCCAACTATGTAAGGTTGCCTAATTACTGGTTTAGTCCTTGTAAGTGAATGCAACTAATGACCCCAATGGCTGTATGAAGGGTTACCCTAATAGTACTTAGCAAGATCACTCCTATGTATGTGGCTATGTCTTTGCAATTAAGTTTATGTACACACCCCACCTGTACAATAGTGAACCAAGGGAGAAGCTTATCCTCTTCTCTCTCTAGCATTCATATAAACTCTTATACTATCTATGAGCATTAAGAATATACTTTACTTTACATCTTAAAAGATCTTTATCTTCTCTCGACTCTACAATAAGAGTGAAAACACAAGCAGTTCTAACTTGCCAGTTAAGATATCTGAGTTCACTCAGTAATACCCTCTTGTGAAGCTTCTTGTGCTAACACTTACATCTACATCTTTTACATGTCTTCCATCACACTAAGCTTGTACTTACAAACAATGTAACACATTTTAAACAAAAAAACAATACTTATTAGGGGTCATCAAAGTTCACTTAGTTTGATTAGGATGGGTTGCAAAGGTGACCTATGCTAATGTAGCAATTATCCAATTGGTAAGGCTAGCCCAACTTAACTCAGTTTCCTATACATAGAAATCAAAAGATTAGAAAAATCAGATGTTGCTAGTGTTTCTATCGTGCACAACCAATGTGAATGAGGGTGGTGATGCTAATGTGGTCAGCACACTTTTGCAGCTCTATCCTATATATGGATATGTTAGCTCGAATGTCTAATAACCTGTTCACTATAATCCTGATGATACCTCCAAATTCGAAATGAAAGCAATTCTTGAAATCTCTCAAGGCATATGAAAATTCACAAAGCGTGCTTGATAATGTTTTTGAACCAAGGCCTGACAATTTTCTGCCAAAGTATGCATGTTTTGAGTATAATTTTTCTGCCAACCAGAACGGAGAGGGCAGACACGAGTACAGCCCGGGAAAGAGAAGCGGGCTGGGATGGGGACTCGGCGATGAGTTGGAACAAGAAGATAGCATCGAACAGACTGTCGAGACTACTGCTGGTGCATACCGGGACATTATTCGGCATCTAGAAGTAGAGCGTTATTGGGTTGAGCATATAAAGCCTGATCTCATCAATCAATTGGGGCATTGGTTTGAAGCTCTTTATGCTAGACCGAATACGGATAAATTTTGCAGTCTCTTCCGCATGAACCCTTGCGATTTCGATGCATTGGTTTGTCGAATTCAAAAAAAATCCGATTTTCTTCAACAAGTCTCGAAATCCATAAGCTCCAGTCTAACATTAACTTGTAGTTTTCCTATATTAAATTGGTGGCGGTAGCACATACGAGAAAGCAAGTACCTTGATAGGACTCGGGGAAGGCACAGTTACACTCTACTGTAATCGCATTTTGGGGGCTATACATTCCCACTGTGAAGAATTCATTTACTGGCCTACGAGTGAAGAGAAAATGCAGATGAAGACACGGTTCTCTGAAGGGTAAATGGGGGTCTTCGACGATGCAATTGGCTTTATCGATGGGGCTTACATTGTTTTAAAGTATTCGCCTTTATATGATTGATGGTATTACTTCACTCGTAAATCTTCATATGGTCTCAACACCACTATCGTCTGCAATGAGCAGTACCGTATAATGCGTATGTCAATTTTTTTTTTATTTTCGCTAGTGTAAAGTGGTGGTCAAAATGGAAACAAGAAATCAAAAATCGAGATGGGGTACTCAAAGTTACATACTATGTTGGCCTATCTGATTGGTCGCCACCGACTCACTCGGACACAACCAACTCAACTGAAATTCGAATTCGATTTCTACTCTGAGGACCCCTATTGAAACCCTCCCACTATTCCTTGTTGGTTGAATAATTTTTTCCCACGCCTATTGTATCTAAACCTCCAAACTCTACAGTATATTCATTTATCTTGTTGAATTTATGGTTTCGTTTCGCATGTATATAAAGAGCTCGCTTTTCCTGTTCCATGCGGCGCCCATTCAACGGGCATCGAAGTGCATCCGAGCTTCGGATCGCGGCGAGAAGATCCCCGGCACTACGCTGTCCATTTGTTTAACTTTTCGGAAAACGTTGTTTAGTTACGAATGGAGAGACGAACGTCCTCGGGACTGCACGATTGACGAATCGATAGGTAGATTTTCGTTTTACTTTTTCCAAACCGACAATTGTATTTGAAATTCACTCGTTGCCAAATTCTTTGGTATACATGATCATGTCCATATCCTACTTGCTAGTGGAAGAGGCCCGTAGCTTCTGACAAAACAACATCCACACCGCGACACACCGAACCCATTTTCCGACCGAATCCGAGACAATCGGAGGGCAGCCTTTTAGAGACCCGAGACCCTCGATGCTGCAATATGATAACACTTGGCGCATCTTGGCGTACAAAATTCCTCCTCCCATATTAAACTTCGTAATTTTGACCTCATAGCGATGTCAATTATCACAGCCACCTCTATCTATCTGTGGATAGCGAATTTCGATAATTTGAGGTGCCACCTTAAAGTGGCTCCCACCATTGCTCCTGCGGTTCCGAGGCACGTGCAATATGCAACTAACATCTCGCTATGTGCGACATCTATGATCAACGCGGGTATGGAAAATCGGATTATGGTGGGGGAACCCTTAAGCCGGCACCTTTTCGCGTTATCCGAGGACCAAACTTCAAACTGCTAAGGCTTTACGCGACCACATAAACTTGAAAAATAGCTCTATTTTCTGATAGAGAAAGTGATAAAGATAATACAAATAGAGAAATTATTGCGTTTTTGCAGAGCTTTAGCAGTTTGAGGGACAGGCCAATGTCCACCCAGGATAGGCGGCCGTCGCCATGGCAACAGGGCCGAGTGATCGTTTATGAAGCGAATTCTGCACGCAATTTAACCCGCATGCCCCAAACACGCCATTTCAGACCCTGTCGTAGACTCAAATTCTTTTCCTGAAATTTGCCCAGATGCATAGAACAAGTCATACGGGAGAGGGAGTTATAGAAAGAACGGGTTTTGCTTTTCTGCTTGAGTGCCCTACCACCAACGGCGGTTCCGATTTTGCGACCGGAATGTCGAGGAAGGGTGTTGGGCGGAATGTTCTTGCAACGGAACGGGATTTCCATGAGCAGAAAGGCAGAAAGGCAGACTTCAGGAAGAACTTAGAGATTTTTTACCTAAGTTCCATTGTAAACTTGATTTTATGAGCAGTTTTGTGGGAGCAAAGTTCTATGCTCGGGAGAATTGCATGTTCTCGCTTGAAGGGGTGCGCGAGACACCTCGGAAACGGTAATGAGCAATTTCGAAATGTTGTAATAAGGTTTACCGGTCACCCGAATAAGAGTTCTTTTTTTTTTTCTACATCCCGTTGTAGAGAAAAAAAAATCCAGGGCTAAGAGCAAATGGTAGTTTTTATCTATTAGTCATCATATCAGTAATCACCGAAATGAATGTCTGCAGGTGTCGGTTTAAGGGTTCCTCCACCATATTTCGATTCCCTCTTTGACTTCGGCAATTGTGGATGATTGATGTTTCTTCCATGCACTAAGGAAAAATAGTACGGGGGTGGTTGCGCAAAATCCGCAAGTATAAATTAGACTGCTTAGAACTACCATCTTTACAGGGATGATATGCGAAATTGCAGCAAACGGCCAACAGAAGAATACGTGGGCTAACATCGCACGGCACCCCCGGCTGGTTCGTTCTGCGCGCTGTACCGAACACGGTATCCTTGCATATTTGTGGCTATAGAATAATCCATATGCACGTGATTATCAAGAACGTACAAGGGTATTTTACGTTTCGCACTACCAACTGTTTAAACGAAAAAAATATCATCAATGGGGACGAAAAGGGAATCGGTAAAGGAAGGTCATAATTCATTACTCGGTTTCCGGCACTTGAAAATTTCCTAAGTCACGTATATGTGCAATTGGTATTTGTTGTAAAGCTATGGGAAAGTTCTCTTTGCTATTTGGTTACTGCGCGACCGGGCAAACTCCACCCCCTTCAACTGGCTGAACACTCTCCACCGATTCTCCTTCCTTTAATTCCACGCCGTTCGGGGTCATCTGATTGAATAAAGTTGCAGGATCCCAAAAAGTCTCCAACTTGGTGATTTTGAATGCATCGTCTACAGTCGCTGTGGTAACTCCAAAAATTTCGATAGTTTGGCCGAGTGGGTGGGCTTGGATGGTTCGTCCGGACGAGAGTTTGGCAGAGTACTTGCCGGTCATGACACCTTTCCTCTCCTTAGTAAATGTTTCGAGGCTTTTTCTTTGTTTTTTTCTCTCTTCATTCTCCCCCCGAAATGGAACTTACCCCAATGTCGCCACTTGATACTTAATCTTGGAACGGCGCCGTTGATCTCCAACACTTCCCAATTGAAGGTCTTCATAGCGCCCTTGAACAGCTTGTGGCTTGCTGAGAAGTCCATTGCTGGAGTTTCATAGACTCCTGGAACGCCCTTCTCTCCTATCAAGGCATTGTACGTTCCAAGGCGAAGCATATCGTCGGCAGTCTGCGTAGGTCCACCGTTGAGATGAAAGGAGTATTTATCGTAGTTGATTGTGCGCCATTCTTTGGCGTCGATTTTGTAAGAAGCCTCTTTTTCCCAGTTTTTCACAAGATTTTGGCAAAGGAGCTCGATAGATTCTGAAGGCCAAGAAGTAGTTTTCGTTTCTGCAAAAACCTCGTTTGTGCGGGAGTAGTCGGGGACGCGGTTGTAACGCCATTTCGCTTCTGCAATTATGTTAGTAGCTTGAACAATTTATTAAAAATTTTGCCGGGCCACACCATCTTTCAGTACCGCGTCGGGATCTACCATATAATCTGGAAGGGTTGCCATTATAAGAGGTCGTGGAAACCGTTAGGCAAGTCGCTGAAGCGCTCAAATTTGGAGAGAGGAAATTGATCGGTATTGTAATTCGGTTTATATGCGCATTCGTTTTGGAATCTTTTATGCAAAGCAATATCGTATCATGGTGCGCAGACTCGATTCCGCTTTATATATTAAATTTGTTTACTGGATGCTAATATAATCATTTCATATGGGCGGCTAGAGAGGGGTCGTTCGTTGGAGGGGTTGTGGGGCCCAGGTTCAAGGGTTATCTAGTTTTACAGTCCTCTTATTGGTTCATTCTGTAATAGTTCAAAGGTTACAAAAATTTTAGTGCTATGATTCTATGATAAAGACGGTAATAATAATTATTTGCCTGCGCGCACGGATCGCTTTTGGTGGTTTCTGACTCAATCGTTTGTGATGTGAATGTTTCATTACGCTTATCGCTACCGTAAATTCAGATTTAGTGGAGACCTTCCCCTCGCTCCAAAGTGGTGCTTTGAAATCGGAGGCACTAAATGTTTGGAAGACCCTGTATCCCCTCGCATTCGATTCCTTTTCCAAACTTTCAGTTTAGACTGAGGTAAATGTCTGTGCCCTGCATTTCTCTAGCCATCAAATTCCGTCGCCGCTATACCTCACGCGTCCTAGACTTCATTACCCGGCATACGTTTACACATTTTCGGTTAGCCTGTGCACTATTTCTATGCATCACACCCCTGTTTTCCAAAGTAGAAAGTTGGAAGACCCCCCCCCCCCCTCCCCCTTCGTCCAGATTTCCAAGTTGGGGATGCACGAAAGTGGGTCTTCGATGTCTTACCTGTTCAAAACACCCCTGTCAACTCTTCCAAACTGGTTCTTTAGAGCAAGGGGAAGGTCTCCACTGATTGCAAGTGTGCAGCTAGGTAGCAAATAGGGAAGTACCGATTATGTAGGCTAATGCTGACACAAAAGTGAGGAATAGATTAGTTATTAGGTCCTTAAGGTTAAAGAACGTTGGTGGTATTTTAATCCGAACTGGCTTTTATTTGGGCGAATCAGAGCCAAAGCTTTTCCCGCAACTTTGGGTACCCCGAAAGCAACGGTATGAGTTCAGGACGCTAACGTTCGCGTGATTTTTTTCTTTTCGTTTGTCCCTTACTTCTATCAATCTGTAATTAGATAATAACTTCAAGATTTACACTCATGTTTACTATCAAAGAAAGCTACGGAACTCCCGTGGGCTGGTTATGCCGTCGAACCATGTGCGGGGTCTCACGTCAAGCCTCCGTGTCCGGTCAGCCCAATAACGTCGGGATCTGCGGGATTCTTTAGCGTCTCCGAATATTTGGGCAAGGGATGGTGGAGCTTTTTTCTCGATATGCTACCGAGCTAGCGAGGTAGATCTTCGTCGTCGTCGGAGCAGGGGATGGAGTCGAAGGTCCGAGGCATCGCAAATACAGTTGCATGCGTTAGGCTGACGTTGGACAAAATCGAATAAGTCATGACGTTCTCTTTTTCTTGAAAATGATAGGTCATATTTACATGGAATATGGTTGTTAAACATACATTAGCTCCAGGACGACCATTCCAGGAGAGCGAAAGCTCTCCTCAACTCCCTCGGTCGCCTTAGCATACATCGACCAATCAGCATCCAGTCCAGGTTAAAAGACCACTGGGGTTCTTCAACTTCGAGGACCCCTATTGCTGGGATGTGTTGGTGAATAACGGCACATATGAGGCGTAGTAAGTTTCGGGAGAGTACGTAGCCGGAAGAAATACGGTTGAGAAGATAAAAATGCACAGAGACATAAATGGGTTGGTGTCTTACAATAGCTAGACAGTGGTACGATAGTGCTATACAGTAAGAACTCAAATATTTGAAGTTCTTTAACCTCAAACGTGTAAGTATAGCTACACCTTGATATACCGGATCCCTTGATATACCGGATGGATCTCGCTCGAACCTGCGAACCCCATACAAATCTATTCGACATACCGGATAAAGCTTTATACCGGATCCAGATGAGATTTTACTTTGCAAGATCCCTGTTACCATAGAAAATAAATTTGATGTACCGGATGCGAGCAGCGGAGACAAGTGTGACTCTTGAAAATTATAAAAAAAAATTATCGCAAAAGACGAGCATATGCACCCCAATTCCATAAACCCTGCGACCGTGGTTCTCTCCTTCCTCCATATCTGTGCCCCATAATTCTTCTTCGCCATTCTCGGTTGTATCTTCAGCTGGTTGGATACGGGTCTCTTTTGCGGAATATAATGTTAGGATTAGTACCTGTTGACGGTGGAGGAATTTTGAAGAATTTGATAAAACAAAGCATCAGAATAAATTCCATCTCTATAATTTCCTATTTATCAATAGCGATTGTATAAATGTGGGTATAATTGTATGGTGTTTTGCTATACCGGATAACTTGATATACCGGATGAAAAGTGCCCAACTCTTGGCATCCGGTATATCAAGGTGTAGCTGTAGGTCCACAAAAAGCGGTCTGTGCAAGAATGTAAAACCTCTTGTAGCTCCGTCTTACTCTTCTACTGCCGAGGTAAAAAGTACCGATGAAGTGCTCAAATACAAAATTATTGACCCCAGAGGCAGTCCGTGTAATGGTGGGAAACTTTTTGTTACTACATCACTGCCGCTGTACTTTCTTATCAGTGCGGTAAATAGTAGGTGATGTTTATATGGTGGGGGCCACTTCTAACATGGGTATGTCTTGGCATTTCTTAGCATAGTGTATTTTTCTAGGAAAATGTCAAGTGATTGGAGATAGATTTTTTTTGCTTGTAAAATAATCAAAAAAATTTTCGAAATTGAAAGTAAGTATATGTATTCGCTAGAAAGATTAAAAAAAAAAAAAAACAGGCCTAGATACTGAACTTTTGCATTGAATGCCATATTCAAAGGCGAAAAGGCAAAGACTAAATGCTGCTGCAAGATCCTTGCAGGTGCGGGGATTTGAACGGTCATCTCCACCTCCACCAAAAGACCGACGCCGAAAAATTCCACTACATATTGAGATTCCCGATTGCGTAGATGAAGGAAGTGAACTGTTACTAGCTGAGACCCCTGACAGCCAACACGAACGCGACGAACCCCACCGCCCCCGTCGAACCATGCCTCCATGTCCGAAGTCGGTACTAGCCCTTTTCAGCTGCAATTTCGAGATCTTGACAGTAGCATCTCCGAGGATACCGAAATAGGTTCCTCTAGTGATGTTAGGTCTGAGGAAGAGATTATTCTTGCGAAACCGGAGTGGGAAAAGCAAGGTATTGTTGTACATGGTGGTGTTATAGAGGAGATGGATTATGAATGGGAAGAAGTTGCTGAGATTGGAGATTCGGAGGGCAGTAGAATGGAAGAAAATGAAGTGGATACGGGGAGGGGAGATTTACGAAAGAAGGATAAAAGAAAGCGGAAAACAGGGGATTTGCGTATGATAGAAATTGGCCAGTACGAGGAGGGTTGGAAAGTGGTGCATAGAAGAATGTGTTACAATAAAAAAATAAGATCGACTGAAAAGCAGTCCCGCCAACTTCGTTATTACTATCACAGTAAACAAAAGGCTGCCGATAAACACCGCGAAAAATATGGTCAAGATATCTGGAACTCTTTTTCTCCACTAGCGACATCGAGTTTGGCATGCGATAATAATAACTCGGAATCGGAGCAGAGCGAATGCGAAGCAAGCGTTCCTTTCTATGCAGATACCGAAAAATCTATATGCAACAACAAATCTTTTGATGTCTAATGAAAGTTTTAGGTGATTCAATTCATGAGTTAGAGTTGTAGATTAAAGAAAGAAGCTATATGGTTAGTGCGTAATAAGGTGTTGAGGAGTATTAGGTTTATTGAAAGCCGAAATGTGGTAAGGTAATTATAAAATATTATTCATATAATATGGGGGTTACTAATTGAAAAAAATAGCACGCCATAACCTGAGAAGGTTGCATGCGGAAGTTGTACCTAGAAACAATCGACATGAAGTAAGCAAAATAAATGAAAAAAATAGGAAAGAATGCCTAAGTTGAAATAAGCATATCGTTATCCAACTTTGTTAGGTATAGTAAGGGATATGTATGAAGCTTACAAAAATGGGCTTGAGAATGGGAAGAATTCCAAGCACCTATACCAATACCTGTATACGGTCTTCATGTGAAAGTCAAATCAATTTTTAATGATGAGGGCATAGAAATTGCAGTTCTAGAGTATCTTAATTCAGCAAACTTTCATAGTACAATATGTAGGATATTAAATCACTTGACTCAGTCCTAGGTAAGGGTTTAACAAAGGCTATAGATGAAGCAGCAGAGTGTAAAGGTGTTACAAGTGCAATGAGAATTATAGAACTGCTTGATGATGACCATACAGAATGTTCATCTGAAACACCATTAAAAATTACTAATGAAAACTATCCCAAACTGTCCAAGCGTACCTTGAGAAACAAAATGTTGATTTATACTGTACATTATTGCTTTACAAAACTTGGGGCTATAGTCAAAACAAAAAAGGATATGTAGATTGCCATAAGTAGGAAGATGTTGTTACATACTGGAATGATGTTTTTCTACCAAGTTCAGACAAATATTACTTTTGTTGAAAGAATATGTTGATAATAGTTGAATTCCAAAACCATTTCCTTGGGTCTAAAGTAAAGAATACTTGTTATGCATGATGAATCAATTTTTTATGCATAAGATGATAAGAAATAGTGCTGCAAACTAGATGGTATTGTAATGCTCAAGTCAAAGAGTAAATAGAATAGATTGATCATCTCAGAATACCTTACTACTACCTATAGACACTTGTAATATGGTGGTATTCTAGGAAATAATTATGAAGAGGTAATAGTGATTACTTAATATAGGACTAAAAGCAGTAATGAAGGTTATTAGAATTCTAAAAAAATGATCAACCAATTAGTCCAAAAAGCAATTTTGCTATTCCAGAATGCATTCTATTACTATTTTACCATATCTACATCTGACAATAGTAGCAGACATATAGTAAATGTGTAAAGGACAACTCCTTCAGCGATACAACTGGAGCTCAGTCTGTACCGGGGGTTTTGGGTAAATCAGGATAGAAGAAGACACACAACTCGGTAGAGGACTCAAGAGATGCGCATTGAGCGAGGCAACGATGTGCTGAAGGTTTGTGGGAATAACTCTTTATTCCTAAAGTGTATACTTAAGATACTGCGTGAAGAAGAAAGAGAAAGAAATACAGGACCGTGAGATTTCCTTCTCTTTTATACCAATCGCCAAGAGCACTGCCTCCCTTCTAGAGCAGTCTCTGTAAAACCTGTTTTGTCCACATGACCCTTTTCCATACGTCATTCAACCTAAACACTGTTCTCATGACCTCCGCAAGGTAGACAGCTAAACATGAGTGACCATACATGACCGAGTGATAACTCATGACTCGTAACGCGGAATTCCAAAGAACATCACTGACAATAGGAAACACAAGGAGAATAAAACAAGTAGGAAAGTACATGACCGTGGTTCATTACAAAATGCCAAAGATACTTTAATGGTATTGCAAATGAATCTCAGACTATGTAGTAAGCAGCCTATTTTACACAACATGTAATTTTTGGAGAATATCTATTAGTATATAGTTTTGAACTATAGGGTAATGTTTCTCTAGATTTGATGAGAATAATGCAAGGAATATAGAGGGTACTTCAGGGAGGAAGACATTCAAGAGAAGGGATGAAACCATTATTCTCACCACGATCGAAGATGTCACTACCTCGGCAGTGCTTGCATACCAAAACCGCATCGAAGCTACCATCAAGGAAAAGTTTCCCACAGCCTCTGTTCGCAAGAATCACAGGTGGAAAAAGTACTTGGTACACAACATCCCCCACTCTCACACTGATGCCATCATAGAAGCCGATATGTTCCGACGGGAGATCAAGCACTTCAACAAAGGCATCACCCTCGCTCAGACCCCCCGGTAGCTCCTGCGCGAAAGCGACCGGACAGGCAAACATGCATCCTCACTAGTGATTACGGTCATCGACGATGATAACCAACAACGCATCCTCCAAGGGCTAACGATTCTTATACGCAAGCGAAGAGTCGAGAAATATATTCCCTTCAACTCCGCCACATGCTGCACAAACTGTCAAGAGTTTGGTCACCACCAAGCTCGCTGCCGAAACCCCCCACGATGTAACATGTGCGCCGACGCTCATCATACCTCTAAGCACACATGCGGACACGAAGAATGCAAAAAGGTCAGAAGACGTTGCGACGACATGGTCCTCAAGTGCGCCAACTGCAAAGCCAAACATACCGCTTCAAATCCTTCATGCCCGGCGTTCATCCAAGCGAAGGCACTGGCTACCGCCCGGAAAGAGGAGGCCGTTACCGTCACTATGGGTGGCGTTTGATTTATTTTACTTTTCTTTAGATTTTTTCCTTTAGCATAAAAGGTTCAGGCAGTTTGAGGAGGATTCTTTTTCTCTTTCTCTTTTCTACTTTGTTTCTTTCTTGGTTATTTCTTCGTAAGAGTCCGGTAGATAGCTGTTATAAGGTTCGCCTCGCTAGGGATATCGGACGGGAAGGCTATTTTCGCGGGACCATTTGTGGCGCTTTTTCTACTATACTTGCACGACATCGTGTATTTAGTTGTGATCGCGTGGTTTCTTTGGCGTTTTTGTTGGGGGAGAACGGGTGACACGCCATAGTCAAGGACTGCATGCGGACGACCCAGGTAGGCTATAGAAGAAGTATAGTAGTTTACGGAACAGAAATGAAAAATCATCATCATCATCTTCATGTTCTTGGCAGGCTTCTTTGAGTTCACGTATCTCGTTCTTAAAATCAATACATTCTCACATCTATTGTTTTCCAACACCATCGCGATATTTCATCTATTTGGGTACCTGGATAAGGTTCGGTACATAGTACACCAAGCAGATCAAGTATCAAGATGTCCTCGCGTTCCTCCACCCCTTTCTCCACAGCCCCCTCATCGTCTACCCAGCAAGCGCAACAAGAAGCAGCCAGACTCGCAAAGGTTCTTAACGATGCCTATTGTTCCCCCCTCGTCGGATACCTCCCGACGCAGCCCAACTTCGCCGCATCGTCCACTGCAAAGTCTGTTGAAGCTCTGCACAAAGCGCTTTCCTTAGATTTCCTTGTGAATACACTGCCAAAGATTACCCAAGCTTTGGGCTCTTTGGTGGATCTAATGAACGCCCAGAGCAACACCATCACCAACCTCGCCGAAGGTTACAACACCCAACGCGATCGCATTGCCGCCCTCGAAGAAAACTGAAGCGAGATCCGATAAACCCTGCGATCTGAAACTTCTAACAATGCTCTTGAGGAATCCCTCAAGAAAATTGAAAAAACGACTAAGGAAACCTCCAAAAAGGTTAACAAGGTCGTCAAACAGAATGTCGCCCCCACTGTACCCGCCGCCAGCACATCAAAACCCACGCAACCACCACCCGAGGCAACTTGGGCACACGTGGTCTCAAAACGAAACAAAAAGCAGGCGGCCCCAGTACCGCCCCTCCCCGCAAGTGCAAGTGACTGACGCTACCCCGCAAAGCGCGACCGTAAAATTATCATCACGACTGCTTCCGAGGTTGGCACCTTCGACCCTGTACAGCTCAGGGACGCAGTCAACGACACTCTTGCCGATGCAAATACCCCAGCAGCTCTCCGTATCTCCGCTGTTCGAAAGAACAACCAGCGCTCCATTGTTCTTACCATGATTGAAGATGTCACTGCCTCGGCAGTACTTGCATACCGAAACCGCATCGAAGCTACTATCAAGGAAAAGTTTCCAACAGCCTCTGTTCGCAAGAATCACAGGTAGAAGAAGTACTTGGTACACAACGTCCCCCACTCTCACACTGATGCCATCACAGAAGCTGATATGTTCCGAAGGGAGATCGAGTACTTCAACAAAGGCATCACCCTCGCTCAAACCCCCCGGTGGCTCCTGCGCGAAAGCGACCGGACTGGCAAACATGCGTCCTCACTAGTGATTACGGTCATCGACGACGATAACGAACAACGCATCCTCCAAGGGCTCACGATTCTTATACGCAAGCGACGAGTTGAGAAATACATTCCCTTCAATTCTGTAACACGCTGCACGAATTGCCAGGAGTTTGGACACCACCAAGCTCGCTGCCAAAACCCCCCATGATGTAACATGTGCGCCGACACGCACCACACCTCGAAGAACACCTACGGACACGATGAATGCAAGAAAGTCGGAAGACGATGCGATGACATGGTCCTCAAGTGTGCCAACTACAAAGGAAAGCACACCGCTTTGAACCCCTCATGCCTGGCTTTCATCCAAGCAAAGGCACTGGCTGCGGCCCGGAAAGAGGAGGCTGTTACCGTCACTATGGGTGGTGTTTGATTTCTTTACTTTTTCTTAGATTTTTTCCTTTAGCTGAAAAGGGTCAGGTATTCTCGAGGAGGATTTTTCTTTTCTCCTTTTCTCTACTTTGTTGTTTTTTCTTCTTATTCTTTGTCTTCGTAAGAGTCCGGTAGATAGTTATTGTAAGGTTCGCCTCGCTAGGGATATCTTCTGGGAAGGCTATTTCGCGGTACCATTTGTGGCACTTTTTCTACTGTATTTGCACGACGTCATGTATTTAGTTATAATCGCGTGGTTTCTTTTTCGTTTTTGTTGGGGGAGAACGGGTGACACACCATAGTCAAGGACTGCATGTGGATGACCCAGGTAGGCTATAGAAGAAGTAGAGTAGTTTACCGAACAGAAATGAAAAATCATCATCATCATCATCATCTTCATATTCTTGGCAAAATGCTGGAAACTAGGACACCCAAGATCAGGATGCAGATCGCCCACAGATGTTTGCCGCCTCTGTGGATCCATTGACCACACATACAAAGATCACCCCAAAGTTTGCAAAATTGACAAAAGTGTAATCTGCCTCGGACCTAGTACAAAGGAAGAAAAATCAGCTAAGTACTGTATGCATGCCCACCCCACATATATCAACTGTGGTGAAGGACATGCGGTAGACTGGCCAGACTGCGAGACAAAGTGAGGAGCTTATAGAGAATACAACGTACATGTCATTCAAATGATACAAGCTAAACAACAAGCCGTGGCGGGACCCTCCGGACATAATTAAATGGCGAAAAGAAAGAGCAACAATACCCACGAACCCTAGAAAGAAAGACAGCCACGAAAAATCAAAACGCCCACCTTCATCACCTTTAATGTACAAAAAAGCAACAAAACCTTCATCCATTTTATGCAACAGAACGTCAACAAACCCAACACCATAATAGTGATACAAGAACCTTACCTATACAACAACAAATCAATGAATAGCCGAGGATATATGACGTTCATGCCAAGAGGAGGAACTGAAAAAATAGTAGGAGTGGTAGTTTATGTGGAGGAAATTTTTCTTGATGAGTATTCAGTTTTCCCAATTCCTCTTGATTTCTTTTCAGCAAATGTAGTAGCACTGGAATTTCGGCACAAAATATCTGGACACAATTTTCAACTGTTTGCCCTGTACAACCGGCCATAGGACACAGATCTTGCACTTGAATTGTACTGGGAAAGGATCTTCAAGAAACAAAACGGAACAAGGATAATTGGCAGTGACTTCAACCTCCATCACCCCCTATGGGAACCATTTAGGACACATGATAGAAAACAATTCTGGCAGGCAAACTTCCTCATGGAAACCGTGACACTAAACCAGTACACCTTACTCAACGAACCAGGAGACTTCACAAGGTTCGACCCCAAGCAAAGGCAAAGCAGAGTTCTGGACCTATGGTGGACAAATACAAAAGGACTACAAGAAGCAAGAACCGTGTAAGTATTGCAAGACTTTGGAAGCGATCATAGGCCGGTATCCCTAAGCACCTATCTTCCAGCAGAAATCGCACAAAGAACCTCCCTGGACTGGAAATGCTTTCATATCCCAGACACCTCAGAACCCTCCATCCTACAGGAAGAACTCAACCAATTAGACCTAGACTACGACCCGGCGCAAGAAGGAGTAGAACAGTGGTTGCACAAAAGACTCTTCCAGCTATATGCGATCATCAACAAAAGTGTCCCCCTCAAAAAGATCACGTCATACAGCAAGCCCTGGTGGAACGAGGAGCTAAAAATGTTAAGAAAACTTTTCAACTCTACCGCTCGAAAGTATAAACACAAACATGCCTCGATTGGAGCAAGAAACTCAGCCAGAAATCAGTATTACGAAGCAATTCAAAATAGCAAAGATGAACACTGGAACAACTGGGTCAGTACAGCAGACAAAAATGATATCTGGAAAGTCAGCTGCCTAAAGACCAAACTGAAAGAAGACAGAATGCCTAACATCGATGCGCCAAGTGCGTGTAAATACGCGAGGAAAATCGTAGCTGGAATGTTTCCAAGCAGGCCACAAATCGACCCGCCAAAGCCCACATGGTACCCCGAAGCCCCACCGGTCACAAGCAAAGAGATCAGGGCGGCCCTCAGCAAAACCAAGAACACGAGTGCACCAGGACCAGACACCATCCCCTACGGAGTTTAGAAGCAGGTTAACAAACAATGCCCTCATATCCTTGCCACCCTCCTCACCATAATGCTCCAACATGGAATCCTCCCTGCCAACCTTAAAGAAAGCCTCGGGGTGATCATCCCAAAACCACACAAAGAGAACTACGATGTCATCAAGGCATACAGAATCATCAACCTAGCCAACACCCTCTCTAAGGTCCTTGAAAAAATAGTCAACAACCGTCTCACAGAACACGCCCTCACCCACAACATGATCTCCAAATACCAGTACAGGATGCTATGAAATAGGGGCATAGACGATGCTTTGACAAGACTCTTCCATGAAATAGACATGCTACAAAAGGCAGGCTATAAGGTCACAACAGGTTTCTTCGACATCAAAGGCGCTTTTGACAATATAACGTGGAAAAAGCTTTGCAACAGGCTTGAAGAAGGAGACACCCTACAGTATATGATTCACTGGATCATGTCCTTCTTATCCCAGCGGAAAATCAAGCTCCAGTATAAAGGCTCACCAGACCAGTACTTCGAAATACAAGTAGGAACTCCGCAAGGCTCCCCGCTTTCCCCCCTCCTGTTTGTCATATACATTAAACCAGTCCACGACCTGGAGGAACCCCACCTAATAAAAAGCTACGCTGACAATGTATCGATAACGGTCTACTCAAAAAACAGACGCGACAATACCCTGAAGATCCAGCAAAGGTTCCGACAAGTCGAAGATACAGGGTCCAACCTGGACATACTTTTCTCCCAAGAAAAAACCGATCTCATCCACTGGCAAATGGCAGTCGAAAAAGATGAACCAGAGGACACAAACCCAATATATTTCAGCAGCACCCTAATAACCCCCAAGGAATTAGTCAGGTACCTATGATACTTTATAGATAGAAAACGAAAACCGCTAGCACACTTCCAACAAAGGATAACAGGAACCCTGGGCCTCTGGAAAATGATCCAGGGATTAGTCGGAAGAGGAAAAGGGCTCACAGCACACAATGCAAGAAAGCTCATCATGGCTATCATGATCCCCAAGGTCACGTTCGGTGCCACAGTCTTCCAACCGGAGAAACGAACCACCAACAAGCTAGACGTACTTTCCAACCAGTTCGCAAGATGGATCACAGGATGCTTCAGCACTACTCCGATCGGCCCTCTTAGAAGCCTTGCAAGAATCCCCCCACCAGATCTTCTCTGCCAATACATCCGCCAAAGGTATGCCATAAGAGCCGCTACGTTACCCCCAGAACACCTGGTCACCTCAGCCTTCCCGCTGACTTTCCCGATCTGGGGCAAAAACCGAGACCAAAACACCGCCAGGCCAATGATGGGCATCAAAATGAGGAAAGGAAAATCCAAAGGACGACAAGTTCTCAAATGGAACTCCAATGAAGGTTCCCATGTCTTAGCCCCACCCCACATAGACCAGCTAGCCAGGACGCTAAAACCCTTGATGAACTGGGACACAACCTGGAACTACTTCAATATCCTCCCCGCTGAAAAAACCCCCTCCCTGCACAGCAAAGAAAGATCGGTCAAACAAGTCAAAACCCAACTCCTAAATGCCTGGAAAGAACAAGCTACGGATGCCAAGGGATATATATGTTACCTGTCCCTACATGAAGACTCGTCATTTCAGCTCCCCCGAAGTATCAGCCAAATCCTTTTCCAAATGCGATCAGGAAGCTCCCACCTATCCGGAGACCTCCCTTGGTGAGAAGGAAGAACAAACTGTCCAATATGTCACCTAGAACCAGAGACACTCAAGCATGCCATAAGGACATGCACAAACAGAATTCTCGAAAGAGAAAAATTCCTCCCAGGAAACCCTTCCCTAACGCTCATATTCAACAGCCCATCACTGCTCAAAAAACTTGTGGACTACCTTAAGGAAACAAAAACTGGGTGCCCCCTACATCCTAACCAGTACAAGTTTCAAGTGCAAGTATGTGTCCCTGCCCATGAACCCAAATCTTGTACCCCCTTCTCTTCCCCAAGACCCCCGAGCAGATGTTCTTCATGTGGCCCGTGGGCGCATACTGTAGATTGGCTTGACGCGAATTTCACAGGGACCGATCCCGTTGAGGGACCATCGGCCCCTTCTCCTTTGTACGTTTCTCCAATTTCCTTGTCTCCTTTGTCTAGTGATGGTGGATTTACGGAGGAGGAAACGCCGGTACGTGCTTTTTCTAGTCATTTGGCCTTGCCTGTTTTTTCAGATGTTGTTTTGAATGGGTGTTTTCTTTAGTTAGTTTCTTTTTCTACTTTTGGGTACGCCATAGTCTTTGACTTTATGCAGATTCTTTTGTAAACTGCGAAGAGTAGTTTAGTAAAATGAAGAATGAATAATCATCATCATCTTCATGTTCTTGGCAGGCCTCTCAAGACATTATTTCTACCCCTACATTCCTTTCAGCAGAAACTATCTCCAGTCCCAGCCTCAGCTAGCTAAGAAGACTGCAACACAACACAAACTATATGCGACAACGATGAGCGCACACCACACATTCCTTTCAAGTAAGACAACACGGTGTCCTGTAGGTTGAGCGACGGCCTGCTTGATGGGTTGAGAGTCCCCCTGCCGGCCCCGCGACCGTACCGTGTTCGCCTAAGCGAGGTCTCACGATACCTCCCACACCCCCTACTGCGACGCTCTCAGAGCCCCTATGAGGGGTGCCCAGGCCCCCCAGAGCAATCGCACAAACCTCTAAGCGACCCTCATGGTCACATCCATCGGCCCCCATCGCCCCTCTATGGCGACAATACAAAACCAATGAAAGAAGTCAGGAATGCCAAAACAAACCTAACAAACCTCGTGACCGTACATACCCCCTCCCGCAGGACGTCCAACTGCGAACAACACATAACCTACTGATCGCTACATCGCCGGCTCGCTTAGCTTCAGCGACTGCACCCGCCGGCGCCAACACAACACCTACAAGTCCCCTCATTGCACGGAACTGGTGGAGGAAGTTTTCGGGTGGAGGAGATGGGCAATACTTTCTTTTTATGCTGTATCTAGTCATTCGCTTAGGCTTTTGGTGGAGTTTTTTGGGTTTTTGAACCGGTGGTTTCTTTTCTTTTTTGTTTGCGATAGGGCGATACGCTATAGTCATAGACTGCATGCCGACGGCCCTGATATGTTCAACGCTATGGGTGGAGGATCCGTGAAATCTGTAGCCTCACATAGTCAAAATAGAAATGAATAATCATCATCATCATCTTCATGTTCTTGGCAGGCTTCTCTGAGTTCACGTATCTCTTTCTTGAAATTGATACTTTTCATGACTATTGCTTTCACACACCGTCACAATAATTTTTCTTCTTTGGAACCTGGATAAGGTTTGGTACACTGTACACAAAGAAGATCAACTATCAAAATGTCTGGTTCCTCCACCCCTTCCTCCTCCTTCAACCCCTCCCGCCGACCCCGCCCCCCCCCTTCGCTGTTTGAACAAAGAGCAACAGAGCTCGCTAACGTCCTGGCCCACGCTGCTGGACACGGAAACATCGACATGCTCCTCAAGAAAGAGGAGGCAAATCTCATTACAGATTCAAAAGTACACATTTACCGTGAGGTCCTTTTTCTGGAATTCCTAATGGATACCCTACCAAAGATAACCCAAACCTTGGGGGCTCTGGTAGACTGGTCAAATGCCTAAGGTAAAGCTATCGCTGACCTACTCGAAGGTCACAATGCACAGCGCGACCGTATCGCGGCCCTCGATGACAACTTAAGCGAGATCCGCCAAACGCTCCGCTCAGAAACTACCAACAATGCTCTTGAGGAATCCCTCAAGAAGATCGAAAAAGCGACTAAGGAGACCTCCAAAAAGGTCAAAAAGATCGCAAAACCGAACGTCGCCCTAAGTGTGCCCGCTGCCAGCACCACAACAC
>JABYPW010000189.1:0-33829 GCA_016880775.1 Phymatotrichopsis omnivora | reverse complement strand
ATTCCATTCTGTATAATTAGTCTTGATCATGACGTTGAATTTTTGCTATGCCCTGCACATATGTGTAGAGAGTACGTGTTCTAGTATGCAAGAACTGCACGAGCTACCTCGCATTCGAATTTACAACCAGAAGTGAATTAACTAGCAAAGAGCGGAAAAAAGAAATCTGGGAGTATATACAGGTAATACGCGGGCATAGGACCTGACTTTTTCTCATGCGTAGAGTCTCTAATATTTCCCCAGAAACTGAGAAGTAAGCAAAATAAAATAAAATAAATGATGATAGTGATAATCATTATAAATATATGAAAAGAGTAAATAAATAAATAAAAGGGGATGAAAGATAAAAATAATAAAAGAAAGAAAATAAAATGATGACGAATATATATACATGATGAATCCGGCCCCCACACATACGTATATTTGTACAAGCATGTATCTAGTTTTTATAAAAAATGCCCAAAATCCAATGGATTCATCATTCTGTCCAATTAGTCTTGACTACATGTTTTTAATTGTATTTTTTTTGTGAAGGATGACTCCTTCAGCAATACAAATTAGATCTAGTCTGTAGCTAGAGTTTTGGGAAAATCAAGAATGAAAAATATAGAAGGCTTTTCTAAGTGCAGGAGAATATGGTATAGAGTGATCTTTAATGAGATCTATTTTACAGAAGGTTCATGGGAATAGATCTCAAATTTATTCCTATAAGTATTAACTTAAGATATTATATAAAGAGGGGAGAAGAGGATGAGAGCCTCATAAAGAGGGGAGAAGAGGAATATGTCCTTCCTCGGTCACTATGATGTGGGTGGGGTGTACTGGCCAATTAAAGCCCGATAATATATCTGCACATTTAGGAGCGAACTTTGCTAATCTCTATCAGGGTAACCCTTCAAATAGCTCTAAAGATAGGAGAAGAGGAATGTGCTCTCCTATAGTTACTATGATGCAGGCAGGGTGTACCAGCTAATTAAGGCCCTACAACATAGCCACATAACCAGGAGCAAACTTTTCTAAGTGCTTTTAAAGTAACCCTTTATATAGCTATTATAGTCATCAGTTGCATTTGCTTACAACAGGTATACTAATAGGCTAAACTCGCTAAGTGAGCCCAGGTTAAATCAGTGATTACAATTCTTAGGAATATTGTAAAGTTAGGGAAATTTGCTTACCCTATAAAACCTGAAACTAACCAGTAATTTGTAGTATGGAATAAGGTGAGTAGGATTTGAACCTACAACATTGCTCATTACTATACAATAATACTAGGATAGCTATACCACTATACCATCCTCACCTTTAAATAGGGGAGAAGAGGATATGCTTCTCTCTCAGTTCATTATTATATAGGCAGGGTGTGTACACAAACTTAATTACAAAGATATAGCCATATACATAGGAGTGATCTTGCTAACTACTATCATGGTAACCCTTTATACAGCTATTGAGGTCATCAGTTGCATTCGCTTACAAGGACTGAACTATTAATTAGGTAACCTTGTAAAGTGGGGGAAAACTCACTTACCCTACAAACCTGCAACCAACTGGAAATTCATGATATAGAATGAGGCAAGCAGGATTTGAACCTTGACATTGTGTATTACCATACAATGACACTAGGAGAGCTATACCACTAGACCATCGTCACCTAAGAGAGGAAAAGCATATTTTAGCTTCCCCTCAGTCACTATCATACAGATAGGATATCGTGCTCAATTAGGAGCATATGACCTATTTATATTACATAGGAGTGATCTTCACTAAGCACTATCAGGGTAACCCTTTATATGGCCATTGAGGTCATCAGTCTCATTCACTTACGATAGACACGATAACAGGCTAAACTCACCAAGTAAGCCTAAGTTAAACCACTGATTTTTCTACTGATTACCCTTCTTAGGACTATTGCACAGTCAGGGAAAACTCGCTAAACTACAAAAAATCTGAACCAACCAGTAATTCATGGGATAGCAAGGGGTAAGCAGGAATTGAAGCCATAATATTGCATATTACCATGCAATGGCTACTAGAGCATGTATATAACTACACTATACCCTCAACCTAAGAAGGGTGAAGCATATTTTGGCTTCCTCTTGATCACTATCATATAGGTAGGACATCGTACTCGATTATGAGCTTATGACCTAGCCATATTACATAGGAGCATTCTCGCTAATCACTGTCAGGGTAACCATTCATACAGTGTAAGAGGGGAGAATTATATTATAGCTTCCCACAGTCACTATGATGTAGGTAGGGCATACCAGCACAATTAAGGCCCTATAACATAGCTATACAACTAGGAGTGAACTTTGCTACAAGCTATCAGGGTAACCCTTCATGTGGCCATTATGGTTATCAGTTATATTCGCTTATAATAGGTATAACAAGAGGCTAAATTTGCTAAGGGAGCTTAGGTTGAATCACTGATTACCCTTCTTGGGACTATCATATGGTCAGGGAAATTTGCTGAAGCTATAATACCTAAAACTAACTGGTAATTCATGGTATGGTAAGAGGTCAGCAGGATTTGAACTTACAACATTGTGCATTACTATACAGCGACACCAGGATAGCTATACTACTATACCATCCTCGCCATAAGAGGGGAGAAGAGAAGTATAGGACCTTGTAGATTCCTTCTCTTTTATACCTATTACTAAGAGCACTACCATACTTATAAACAAAGTCTGACTTAAGCCTATGACTTAATCCTATGAGTCACTTAATTTAACCAAATCCTATGAGTTACTTAATTTAACTAAATCCTATCAGTCACTTAATTTAAATAAATCCTATAAGTCACTTAATTTAACTAAATCCTATGAGTCACTTAATTTAACTACTATTCTTATAACCTCTATATAATGCAGATAGCTACTATAAGTAATATTACATGACTGAGTGATATCTTATGATTCATAGTGCGGAATTTAGAAAAACTACATGACTATAATTTATGACAATTTTTTTTTATTATTTCTTTTTATTCTTTTTATTGTTTTTTATTGTTATATTTTTTTTCCTATTTTTCTACTGCTCTTTTTTTTTTTATTATCTTTATTTATTTATTTTTCATTTACTTATTCATCTAATTTGTTACAGTTCTAAGGTACCACAGACTTGCACAATGATAGACTAGTACCTAGAATGCAACTAATAAGTGTTATACCTATCACAGCTACCAGGCCCTGCCTGACTCATGTGGCTCTGCCTTACTGGTATTACACATAACACCTCTAGTGCACTACCATAGAGTGATGTCCTGTGGCTGGTAATATCCATGTAACCACAAGTGATTGGAATATCAGCACATCGCGCAAGGTCTTACTTACCCTTGTAGAATAGGTAGCCTGACTAATCAAGCTAGTTATTGTAAGAGGACATGATATATCAGTAGTCATAGTAATCCATTGCTCATATATTGCTAATCATTGCCTGCCTAAGAACTGGACTCTTCTGGGCTATGCAAGAATAGTGAATAGTGATTGAATTATTAGTCATAGATAGTCTGTCAGGTTATATTTCCTTTTATCTCCTTTGTGATCTATGAGTTATTTCCTTATATGGAATTAGTATCTAAAGTCAGGATAGTTCATGCTCTTTGTCTTGCTATAGGCTTCTCTATATACTCTTATCTATACCCACCTTTATCAAAACATCTCCATCCTTAAAGATGATGATGATGTCTCATTTCGTTTTGTAGTTTTTACGACTAGCTCTTTACTAACCTAACTATATGGCCATCTGCATTCAGTCCATGACTATGGCATATAACCCAGAAATAAAAGAAAAGAAAAAGAAAAGGAAACCATGTGCTCAAATCCTCCTACCCCTACTTATCCTCCTCAAAATACCTGCTCATAGTGAGTGATTCAAATACATGATAAAAGAAAGAATGTTCTATCTCCTCTACCTCGAAAAACTTCCTCCACTAGTTCTGGGTGATAAGGGGACTTGTAGGCATTGTATTGCTACTGGCAGGCGTGGCCATATAGGCTAAGTGAGCTGGCGATGTAGTGATTGGTGTGCTTTGTGTTTTTCATGGTTGGACATCCTGCAGGAAGGGGTATATACAGTCACGAGGTTTGAGTAGGCTTGTTTTGGTATTCCCAGCTTTGTTGGTTTGGAGTGGTATTATCACCATGGAGGGGCAATGGGGGTGTTAGTTGTGACTATGAAGGTTGCTTAGAGGTTTGTGTGATTGCTGTATGGGGCCTGGGTACCCCTCCTAAGAGCTCTAAGAGCATTGCGGTAGGGAGTGTAGGAGGTATCATGAGACTTCACCTAAGTGAACACTCAGTACAGTTACAAGCATGGTATGTGCAACAAGGGGACTCTCAACCCTTTGAGCAGGCTATTCATGTGGACCTACAGGACACCAGGCTATCTCATGTGGATAGTATGTGTTGGTTACAATCGTCATCGCAGATGGATTGTATAGAGTTGCAGTCTTCTCAGCTAGCCAAGGCTAGGACTGGAGATAGTTTCTACTCAAAGGAATGTAGGGGGTAGAAAGAATGTCTTGAGAGGCCTGTCCATCCTTAAAGATGATGATGATTATTCATTCCTATTTTGACTATGTGAGGCTACAGATTTCACAGATTCTCCACCCATAGTGTCAAACACATCAGGGCTGTCTACATGTAGTCCATGACTATAGTGTATTACCCTATTGTAAACAAAAAGAAAAGAAACTACCCATTCAAAAACTCCTCCAAAAATCCCCAAAAAGCCTAAGCAAATATCTCGATACATGAAAAAAGAGAGTAAAAGCTGTCTCCTCCCCTCAAAACTACCTTTACTAGTTCTAGGTGACGAGGTGACTATCAATGTCATGTTAGTGCTGGTGGGTACCTAAGCAAGCTAGTGATGTAGCAATCAGTTTGGTTGGTGTTGAAACAGTGTGGTCAGGTGTCCTGCAGGAGGGGGAACTTGGTAACTACCTGGTTTTGGTTTGTTTTGTTTTTGGGTTCCTGACTTTTAGGTAGGTTTTGTGTTTAGGCTATTAGGGGCACTGTAGTGTTGATGTGACAATAGGAAAAGGGGTCACTAAGAGGTTTGTGCGAACACTCTAGGGGGCCTGGGCACCCCTCCTATGAGCTCTGAGAGCATCATGTATTGTGGTTTTGCATGGTTGGGGGCTCGCTTAGCATACCTGGAGCAACAGTACAACCCTGTATTGCAACCTCTATAAGGAGACCAATCATATGTGTCCACTCACCTACTCCCTCAACACGGTTGGGTGTTGGACAAGGGATGTGTGTGTTGACGATGTATCTCTAGTATCGCAGCATGAGCAATATCTCACTAAGCCATGGTTTGCATGGTCAGAAAGGTATGGGATATCTGGAGAACCTGCAAGGGAATCATCATATACTGCAAAACAGAAAAGACCAGCCTAAGTACAGGCTAGCAAGGAGGACCTTCACCCCAAGGTATGGGGTCTGTCGAGATTCTTGAGGAGCCTGGTCCATCCTCAAAGAGGATGATGATGATGATGATTGATTTCTATTTTGACTATATAAGGCTACAGATTTCATAGATTTTCTACCCATAGCATCAAACATATCAGGGCTGTCCAGATGCAGTCCATGACTATGGTGTATTACCCTATTGCAAACAAAAAAGAAAAAAAACTACCTATTCAAAACACCCTTAGGAAATCCTCCCTAAAAAGCCAAAGTGAATGACTATATACATGAATTAAAGAAAGTAAAGTCCATCTCCTCCACTCAAAACTACCTTCACTAGTTCTAGGTGACGAGGTGACTGTTAGTGTCATATTGGTGCTGGTGGGTGCCTAAGCAAGCAAGTAATATAGGGATCGGAAAGGTTTGTGTTGTTTTTTGCAGTTGGGTATCCTACAGGAGGGGAAGTATGTCGACTACTTAGTTTGGTTTATGTTGTTTCGGTTTCCTATCTTCTTTGCTGGTTTGATTTGGTACCATAAGGGGTATAGAGGTTTTGGATATAGCAAGCGAGGCTACTGAGGGGGTTTTGTGCGATCGCTCTAGGGGGCCTGCGCACCCCTCCTAGGAACTCTGAGAGCATCGCATATTGGGGTGTTGCATGGTAAGAGGCTCGCTTAGCAGACCTGGAGCAACAGTATGATCCTGTGTTGCAACCTCCATATGGAGACCAATTGTGTATGTCTACTCGCCCACTTGCTTAACACGGTCAGGTGTCGGACAAGGGATGTGCGTGTCAATGATATATCTCTGGTATCACTGCATAAACAATGTCTCGCTAGGCTATGGTTTGCATGGTCAGAAAGGTGTGGGATGTCTAGAGCATCTGAAAGGGAATCATCATATGCTATAAAATAGAAGAGACTAGACTAAGTGCAGGCTAGTAAGGAGGACCTTCACCCCAAGGTGGGGGGTCTGTCAAGATTCTTGAGGAGCCTGTCTATCCTTAAAGAGTACATAAGCCTCCTCTTAAGGACTAAAATGTTTTCTTTACTCAAGTATCACCCTGAAATAAGCCCTTCAACAACAAGGCCTACTACACTACCCCCCTTTCCATCACCTCCCTCTCTAGTTTGTCTGGCTCTTGGATAGAGACCTAGTACAATGTACATAGACAAACAAAATCTAATTATGAGCATACCATAACAACAAAATGGACAAGTCAAAAATGCTAAAACAAAACCAGAAAAAAAGCCCATCACCTGGAATAAGACAAGAATATTCATTGTCACCAACTGCAATAGACTTTACCATGGATACTTTTGCAAAGATGATGAGTACACATACCACTTCAACTACCACAGATACTACAGTTACTAGACTTTTCCAAATACACATTAATGCTATGCCAAACCCCATTCAACAATGCAAAAACCTTTCCAAATAAGCAGCCCAAAAATGCAAAGGAAAAATACCAGTCAAAGAAGAGTCCTCAGCCCAATATTAAGATACAACTACCAATACAGCAACTACACATAACCTAGACTTGATGGCTGAAAACCTCCTCTTTATTCTTAATTTATAAAAAGACATCCTATAACTAGTCCTCACCCTGGTAAGATCAGTAGAAATTTTCATAAGCACTGCCACTACTACCCCCTCCCTACCAGCTACCCCTGCCTAACCAAGAACCCCCCTAGGTCTCAATAGACAGCCCTACCTCGGGGCACTTGAAAACCTATTAGACAAAATTGCAAACAACAGGGTTTATTCCATGATGGAAAGAAGAGCCTTTGTACACCCCACCAAACAATGCTCCCTAAGCCACCTAAAACTCTCTGTATATAGCCTATAGGAAGTTATAGCTCTTGAGCTATAGAAACATAGTATGCACTATACTTAGCGATACTTCCTAATTGACCCTAACTAAAGAGGGATCATCACTCTATATAGCCTACATAATGCCTACATTAATGAATATATGTAATACTTCTTAGCCCTTAAACAAGCAATATAAGACTTCACAGGACAATTTTATAGCCCAATCAAACTCACCCCAAATAATGCCTACTTAATTGTATACAAAATCTACATCAAAGACCTCCCACCAACTGTCAAGGAAATGTTCAAGCTAGTTACCAAAGACCTATACCTATATAAGCAAGTACTACTACTAGGAGTAAAAGTTCTCCTACACCTTAGCAACCTAGACCTGTTCAATTTGGTCCTTGAAGTCTGACCCTAGGACCTCAAATACCTCTAGTCTCAAAATGGACTTTTTATCTTTGGCCTCTTCAGAAGGTTGGAGCTCACTGTGTAATACAAAAACCTAAGACACACCAATGAGCGTACTACCATCAGCACCCCCGAGATCAGATAAATACCCAGTGTAGGGAATAAATATCATGGTATGACTATATAGAATAGAAATACAACAAATACTAACAAATCTCTGCTCACCCTTTTCTCAGCCAAAGATCCCTAGGAGGGACCATCTTTGTGCCATTTCCTTTTCCTTTCTTTTCCTATATTTCTTTGGAGAATGCTTTGACAGTGGGGAACATTTTCAAGAGAAGGAACATGTACTCTCAGTATCAGATCAAATGGCCACTAGCCATTAGCTATCATTTTTAGATTTTGAACATGTGGAAAAAAAAATTTGAAAGAGGAGGACTACTTTTGGACATGCCATAGTCTTTGACTGTATGTAGATTCTTTTGTAAACTACTAGTTACTTTAGAAAATGAAAAATGAGTAATTATTATCATCATCATCTTTGTCTTGCTATATGAAGGGTTACCCTGATGGTGCTTAGTAATGTATTGCTCCTTCTCTTAGTTAGGCCATTCTATTAAGTTCGTACAAGTTGCTGCCCTACTAGAGAGTGTGACTGATGGGAAAAAAGTATACATGCTCTTTGTCTTGCCATATGAAGGGTTACCCTGATGCTGTGTAAGTGATGTATTACTCCCTCTATAAGTTAGGCCATTCGATTAAGTTTGCACAAGTACCGCCCTACTAGAGAGTACGACCAATAGGAAAAGAGTATACATGCTCTTTATCTTAGGTGAGGATAGTCTAGTGGTATGGCTATCCTAGTATCATTGTGCAGTAATGTGTAATGTCATGGGTTCAAATCCTGCTTGCCTCATTCTATACTATGAATTTCTAGTTAGTTGTAGGTTTTGTAGCATAAGCAAATTTTCCCTAACTGTACGGTTGCCTAATTACTAGTTTAGTCCTTGTAAGCAAATGTGACTGATGACCTCAATGGCCATATAAAGGGTTACCCTAATAGTACTTAGTGAGGTATCACTCCTTCTCTTATTTAGGTCATTCGATTAAGTTCATAAAAGTTGCTGCCCTACTAGAGAGTATGACCGATAGGAAAAGAGTATATATACTCTTTGTCTTGGATGAGGATGATCTAATGGTATAGCTATCCTGGTGTTATTATGTAGTAATGCACATTGTCATGGATTCCAATCCTGCATGCCTTATTCTATACCATAAATTTCCAGTTAGTCATAGGTTTAGTCCTTGTAAGTAAATGTGACTGATGATCTTAATGGCCATATAAAGGGTTACCCTAACTGTGCTTAGCGATATATTGCTCCTTCTCTTAGTTAGGCCATTCGATTAAGTTTGTAGAAGTTACTACCCTGCTAGAGACTGTGACCAATAGCAAAAGTGTATACACACTCTTTGTCTTAGGCTCCTCAGTTCCTCTGTACCCCCCTTTACCTTCACCCCTTAAGCTATTTTAAAGATCTCACCTACATTTATAATAACTAAAATAACTGCACATAAACTTCTGAGAAAATCACAACCTTATTCAATCACTGCCTAGCCCTTAGACAGAGGTTAAAATACTACTTACAGGCTGCATTGAATAATAAGAAGATTTCTCTCAGTTAGAAAAATGTTATAACACAACCCTATCATTGTATCAAGTAGGGAGCCTACCCTGACACCTATAAACCCCACCTAAAGTACACCAGAACTTAACTCCCCTGTCATCTACATGCTGGTCAGATAACAGTTTCCCTCCTAACTAACCATCTCTGCCCTACAAAGCATAGTCACCTTTTTAGATAAATTCTAATACATTAGCTACATAGTTAGCATATATTAAGGAGTAGGAGATAGCTCCTGGGAGAATGACCTAACCATAACTGAGCAACAATACTAATAGCTAGTAATAGTAGAAGAAAAACCCCTATACCTTAGAGGATCCTAGGCTACCCCCATAACCAATCAAACCTAAACAAGCTCCTTATGTCATACTACTATCATTGAACAAGGATACTAAGACAACCAAACACACCAGAGCATAGTAGAAATAGCTCTTAACACCACACCCTATACCCCTACCCCTACTATAATACACCAACTAAGCTAATAAGCCTATATGAGCACAGTAGAAGCTATAGAGCTAATCCCTGATTACACTGGCAATACCCCACTAAGTGCCCAACCAGAAAACAACTATGCCTACCTCTTCCAGGGCACATAAAGCTCAACTAAGAGCCAGAGCTGCTATAGCATACTAAGTGCCCTTAAGATACTATTGCTCCTGAGTATATCCAGAGAGCCCTCTAATTGGTCTATGCATGTAGATGATAGCTCTGACACTAACTTACACAGAACAACTAGACAAGTAACTAACAAGGGAAAAGGAATAGAAAAAGAAGTACTAAGAGAAGTCTTCTCCTTTATGCTTAATCTCATAAGATATGAATTAGCAAATATGATGCCCAACAACTAGGGGAAAACCTTCCAAGGGTTCATAGACAATAAAGAAGACCAAGAATACCTTAACACTGATGCTTTCAGAGTAATCAGCCAGGCCATCAACCATATATGGAGAAAACTAGACACCATGTACAATGATAGATATGAAGAATAGTAAATGGTGAAAGAAATTAATGATAAACTCTAAGCATAGGCAAAAGAAATCTGCTACCTCAGGGCCACAATAAATAAAATAGTAGATGTATAATAGAAAGCAAATATACAACAAACACCCCCAGCATTCCTATCACTCATCAGTAGGCCCACTGCCAGAAATCTAAGCCTATAAAGCATAGGAATACATATCAAAACCAAAAAAACTCCCTATAGCACACTAAGTCCTAGAACAGAAGTAGGCCCCTCAAAACCTAAAAAAAACACCCTAAACCAAAGTTCCCAAGAAAATAGGCCCAAGACATAGGCATAAAGAGCAGCCCAGGGAAGTGCACAAAACCCAACAGATAAAGGAAAAGTAAAAGAAAAACAAAGTCAACCTAAAACTAAAACCTTGCTAGTAGTAAGAAGGGAGCTCCACTTACTAAAAGTAGGAGTAATCCACCCATCAGTTACTAGGACAGACCCTGAGAAGCTTAGGGAAGTATATGTTAAAGTACTAGATGAACAAAAAGTGCTAATGGAACTATAAGGGTTCATAGTTTACATAAACTATAAGTCCATAATCATTATCACCACACCCTCCATCCTCATAGTAAGCTCCCTAATCCTATACCTAGATGCAATAAACTTCATCACCAAGGCTAACACTAACCTGGAAATAGAAAGAGAAGGATTTAGAGTCACAACTACATTCACAGAAATAATTATACACTCAGTCCCCACATAACCCCTAGGTAAAATCCTGGTCAATAAACTAGTTAAAGAACTCTTCTATGTGGCAGATGTAAAGATTACAGCAGCTAGATATCTTAAATCAAAGGAAGACAGAGAAAAGAACCTATCTAAAGGACTATTTATAGGAATAGCTATCAGGCTTACTGAAGACTATGTCCCAAAGCTAGGAAAACAAATAGTCCTTTTTAACAAAGTCTGTAAATTTGCCAAGTCCTAGAGACAAAGCCCAACTAGTATCTGTTTCAACTGCTACAAATTAGGACACATCAGCATAATATGCAAAGAAGAAAAAACAGGATGCAACATCTGCAGTAACCTACATGATAGAAACTTATTCCCCTACTATGTAAACAAGGATCACATCTGCCCCTAGTACAAGTTACATAGCCCTTGTGAGCACTATAGACTAATTTGCACAAACTGCAAATGAAGTCACAAAGCAACAGACCCCAAGTACCTAACTATGCTAGAGGATAAGTACCTATATATAAGAGAACTGGAAGGAAAGAGGAAGGAATGGATGGACCTAATCAGTATAGAAATCGAAATACATCCAGAAATATAAGATGGTATAAGAAAGCAAAATTAAGTGGGGACTATCCCTACATCTAATCTCCAAAATCCTATAGAACAACTGTAACACATCGTAAGTGAACTTTCACTCTCTCATAGAATCTACCACAGAAAACAAACCAAATGTCATAGTGATATAAGAACCACTAACCTTCAACAATGCCCTACCCTCCCACTAGGGATATACTCATTTCTACCCTAGCAACACCACAAGATCAAGACTAGCAACCTATATAAGAGCAGACAGAAGACTAAAACCCTTTCCCTAATAGTCTAAAGAAGGAGACATCATGGTAATAAGAATATACTAAACTAAAGAAAAGTACATCGACATCACAAATATATACAAACTACCTACACAAAAAGCTGACACTATACCATGGGAATGAATATTCACACCAAACAAAAACTTTGTCATAGTGGACATGAATCTACATAACCTATAGTAGGTACAGTACTTAGAAAATGAAGCAAACATGGCAGAACCACTAGTTGAAGAGGCTACCAAGAACCTATACTCCCTCCTAAACAAACCAGATACCCCCACAAAAATAGGACAGTAAAACCAAAGGGACACAATAATAGACCTAGCATTTGTATCACTATAGTTAGCAAAATAGAGCTTAGAATAGCAAATTGCACTAGACAAACATAAATAACAAGCGATGATGAAGTCATAGTGATAACCCTGGACCTACACTAAAAACTATATGACAAAACAATGCAGTACAATTTTAAAAAGGTAGACTGGGAAAAAATCAAATACAATGTTAAAATGTGGACCCCTCCTAACTTTGACAGTGAAAACCCTAACACATAGACCAACTCTACTGTAGACAGCCTGCTAGAAAAAGTCAAAGAAAATGGAGTATTACCAATAACAACTATATGCCTAAAAAGTAAGCCATAGTAGACTAAACAGCTCAGTGAATTGAAACACCAGCTACGAAAGATAAGAAGGAAAGGCACCAATGAAGAATACTAACAAGCAAAAAGAGATTTTAGATACAAGGTGTATAAAGCCAAAAATGAACACAGGAATAAGTTCCTAGCAGATATGACAGGTCACCCTATATGAATATAATTGACTTAGTAAAGATACCTCAGGCACGCTTCGTAAACATTACTAAGTGAACTCAGATATCTCAGCTAAATGAAAGCTTAACTACAAGATATCTTTCCTATGACATTCAAGGTAGACTTTAAGTGTTGAAGAGAAGAAAAATGAATATATTCTTTAAGGCTCGAAGATAACTCAAAGGCTTTTACAATGGTGATCATAGAGAAGACAAGGTAGCTAAGGCTAAAGAAGAAAGGAAGAAAGAGATAGAGATAAGAAAGACCTATTTGCTTGAATACACTTCCTTTAACCTGAGCTGATAAAGAGATGACAAATGAAATAGAAACCTACAGAACCATTTCACAATCTAGACCATCTCTATATTCCTAATCACCGAAACCTGTAGAAGAGTCTAGAAAGGACAGGATAGGATTAGTACTTGGTTTGACTATGATTGCCTAATACTCTCACTAGCCTCACTCCTATTTAGTGCTAGTCTCTCACAATACTAGTCTCATTGCCCAATCATAACCTTATAGCTGACTAGGCTAATGTTGTATCATGCTGATAGCTGATTACATGGTTACCATGGGGCTGACTTCCTATACCTAGTCAGGGCTAATTGCAAAGCCATATTATGCAATGCCATGCCATGAGGTCATGTGATATAGGATCATCTACAGAGCACTTAATACAATAGTGAAGGGTAGAGACAACATACTCATATGTTGACAATCTAAGTGTAACCTCTATCATAGCACATCATCTAGGTACCTTGACGCAGACCACTACTGGTGTTCATAACACTATATCCCTTATAAGGTGTATAGTCTCCATACATATAGGAGTTAGCTTTATGTCGATTCTTTCACCCACATCTTAGAGTAATTAAGTATAGGGAAAGGTTTCCTACAGCCTATAGGGGGAGATTATCATAACTCGATGGAGCTTAAAGGGGATTTAAGATCATACAATGGTCATGATAGTAATACCCCACCACATTAAAGGGAAACCAAACTGTAGAGAAAAGAGCAACTATATATACCCCAATTCCTCCTTCTCCACTTGTATGGTGGAGCTTCCTCTGACTTAGTAGCTTTAGACTCTATATCTAGATAGGCCTACTAAAAGGCCAAAAGAGCATTGATTAGTTCACTATTTACTAGCAGTGACTCTAAGGGTTCCCAACTCCCCTCATCCTAAGAATATCCTTCCTACAAGACCAAATATTCTACCTGCTTAATCTTCTGATTATTTCAAACCTTGTTAATTTCAGAAATAAAAAAGTAGTTTTCTCCCTCCTCAATCTTAGGGGTATGACGGGGGTGGACTAAAAATTGGCTAGAGATATAGTATGGTTTGAATTTCAAGACATAGAAAATATAGTAGATCTTCCAAGAGAAGGGAAGCTTGAGTTTGTAGGCTGAAGGTACAATGGGTTTGATTAGCTCAAAGAGGTATACAAACTTGGTATCTTGCTTACAGGAAAGTCAGGAGGGGGTGAGATTGTCACACTTCAGAAGGACGTAGTCACTGGGCTGAAGAGCTAGGAAGGCTTGGTGAGACTCATCATACCATGCAACCATCTTTTGCTGAGCAGTGAAAAGACATTACTAGATGGTAGTCTATTCTTGAGTTAAATCTTCATGTCCCTGATACATAGAGACTGTTTAAACTACGTTAAGCGAGGGGTGATATCCAAAATTGGTAAAAAATAGGGACACCCTAGTGGAGGATAATTTGGTATTATTGTATGTAAACTCAGCTACGGTGAGAAAGAAAACCCAATCTGATTGCTCAAAGTTAACATAGGTATACAAATAAGCTTCTAGGACCTAGTTAAGTTATTTAATTTATCCATCTATTTGGGGGTAAGTAGCAGTGGTCTTTGATAACTGAACTCCGAGATTTTCCATCATATAACCCTAAAAGGCTTCGAACTTGGGATCACAATTGGAGACGATGTAGGCTAGAAGGCTATGGTGTCTCTAAATCTCACAGACAAAGATGTTAGCTAGGTGCCTGGAGTTGACATTATGGCTGAGAGGAATGAAATAAGCCATCTTAGTAAAACGATCAAAAATCAGCTATACTTGGGTAAAGCTATTAGAAGGAGGGAGGTCTATTACAAAGTCTATGGAGATCGATTCCCACAGCCTGTAGGGTATCTCCAATGGAAGCAGTTACCTATAAGTATTATATTGGTAGGCTTTATTCCATTGGCACTGGTCATACATAGAGATATACTTAGCTATATCCTACTATTGATATAGCCAGTAGAAGTCTCTGTTGATAAGATCTAAGGTCTTCTCTAAGCCTAAGTGGCCTGTCATGGGGTGATTATGACTGGACTTGAGAACCTCTTTGCCAAGAGAAGGGGGTACATACTATAAGCTATCCCATATTAGAAGGCCATCATGAACTGAGTAGGGTTCCTATGGTGAGCTCAGAATATGTTAGTATTCAGAATCAGTAGCAATAGCTTCTCCCAAGTCTTAGTAAAAGGAAGGATGAAGCGAGGTATACAACTTCTCAATCATAGCAATATACTGTCCTTTCTTGAGAAACAGAAGACCAAGCTCAGGTGCCCCCCCTATAGGGACATGGTCGCCATATCTACTCAAGGTATCAGCCACATCATTGGACTTACCTAGCCAATACACTACCTAGAAATTGATAGTGCCCAATTTCTCCATCCGCTAGACAATACATCGCAGCATCCAAAAGGGTAGCCCTGAATATCCATCATAAGTTTATTAAGGACCTTTAGCATACTCTGGTCTCTGACCCCTAAACCTAGGAACTTGTCAACAAGCTTCTATCTGGCTATGAAATCCCAGATAGTATGCTCCTCTATAATAACCTATGCTGTAATAACAACCCTACTGTACTTGTCCTCACTATAATGGAGACTATTACTACTACTTCTATCCTCTCATATAGAAATTTCATCACTAAGGCTGTTGGCAAATTCTCCGAAGTCAAGGGCATTAACCATAATCATACTTAGAGGAAGTACATTATATATGGTAACCCTACTGCTACTGACCTCAACACTGTAGGATAGATAACTCAACCCTATAAGGAAATCAAATACTATAAATCTAGTATTACCCATACTTTAACCCTATACTAGCTTACCTCTAGCTCTAAACTTAACAAATAGAATCATAGATCTCTTATAATTACTATTATTAATAACAATAATAAAGCTTGTATCCTTAAGGGCCTCACTATTCTTAACAATACTTATTGCACTCTTTAATATATTCCCTTCAGTGCTGATACATAATGCTCTTGCTACTTAGTATTTAGACACCTATTCCAGAACTGCTAGTCTACTCCCTACTGATAACTTTATACTAGACCCTATACTATCTCTAAGTATAGTTGTGGCATCACTGACTATAAACAACTGAATGATTTTACCGATGACAATACTATCCTCTAGTGTATAAACTATAGTAGCCTATATAAAGTGAATGACCATATCTATATAACCTTAATCTAGGCTACAGTCACTGAGTTTAACAGGAAGGATAAGTCTACAAGGATAGGATAAGTATAGTTTCCTTTCCTTTTTACTCTTTCATTCTTTTTATGTTGAGTATTTGTTTTTCCACTTTTTATAAAGTGAGGATACATTTAGCAATTTTGCTGCTTTTTTTTCTTTACTTTTCACATTATATTAGATTCCCTAATAATTTATTTTACATCCTATACTCTCAGTATAGCATTGTACTCAATTAAGAGCATATAGTATAACTAAAGATACAGGATAGAAAAAGAAAGGAGTGACAAAAGGAAATCCTATACTCCTACAAATTACATTACCCTTTTTCTTACAAAAAAAATCTTCTACTGCTCCTAACCATAACCTTTTCCTAGGGCTTATAGTAGTTACATCTATTTCACTTGGTTAGGGGGGAGTTAGTCACCTGAGTGATACTTGCTTATTGGGTAAGCAGTTTTAATCATCGCTTCTTACTTGGCAAGCTCTAGAGTTAGCTATACTTTGACTTTTTAACTGAGTTAGATGAACTAGTTCTTTGGATAAGTATACAGGATTATCTAAAGTGGTAGCACAATTTTTCCTTTAGCCTTAAGTTCCAGATAGCCTATGCACTGCTCATAGGATCTCTAAGAAGTTTTGAGTAAAAGTACTTCACTTTAACAGTCATGATTTGTTGTAAGACTCTCCTACCTGATGCAGGATATGGTGGTGAATAGGGTGAGTTGTACTACAGGGGTTCTCAACCTATCTATTATGACTACTGTTCACTACCTATAGGATATCATCACCACACTAGATTATTGTCGCCCTTGGCGGGGTATGGTAATAGGTGTACCATTTATAACATTACCATACTTCAGTAAATAGTGTAGTCTTTTCATAGGCTCAGTTATTAACTATAATAGTTTCTACTCATTGTAATGTAAGAGGGAGGAAAAAGAAATAGAGAGGCCTTCTTTACTTTTTACATAATTATGTTTTTACTTATAGTTTTTTTCTTTTATTTTTTAAGGTTTGCCTAGCTATTATTTTCCCTAGTTAGCTTTTAAACATAGCTACCTATGCTTTTCTTTCAGTATAAGGTAGCAGAGTATTTTAGGGCATAAGGTATATAGGCTATTAGTTATGTTCTTGGTTTTAATTAAGTGTAAATACCCTACTATAGCTCTATAGGTAGTTCGACATAGATAAAAGTAATAGGTTCCTTATAGGAATCACTAAGACAGGTTCTTTAGAGGGAGGCAAGGGCATAGTCTATAAGTATACATGTCCTAGTATTATTATATAGTAATATGCAATATTATGAGTTCAAATCCTACTTACCTCACCACTTAATACTATAATTTCCTAGTCTGTCATAGGTTTTATAATATAAGCAAGTTTTCCCTAACTACACATAATTCTATAATTACTACTTAAGTCTATATAAGTGAATATGACTGATAATTACAATGGTTATATGAAGGTTACCCTAATATTACTTAGCAAGTGAAGTTATACCTAACCCTCCTATAATATACAACTATATACTAGCTTGTAAAGGACAACTCCTTTAGCAATACAACTGATCCTCAGTCTGTATTGGGATTTTTAGGGTAAATCAGGATGGAAGAAGATATATAACTCTTTGGAGGACTGAAGAGGTATGCATATAGTGAGGCAATGATATGGTGAAGGTTTATTGGTATAACTCTTTATTCCTATGGTGTATACTTAAGATACTGCATAAAAAAGAAAGGAAAGAAATATAGGACTATGCTGATTTCCTTTCCTTATATACCAACTGCTAAGAGCACTACCTCCTTTCTAGAGCAGTCTCTGTAAAACCTATTTTGTCTACATGACCCTTTCCCATATGTCATTTAATCTAAATACTGTTCTCATGACCTCTGCAAGGCAGAAAGCTAAACATGAGTTACTATATATGACTAAGTGATAATTCATGACCTATAACGTAGAATTCCAAAGAACATTACTGACAATAGGAAACACAAGGAGAATATAACAAGTAGGAAAGTACACGACCATGATTCATCATAGTATCCCCCTCTTTAAGCTAGAACTCCTGTGACAGCTAGGAATACTTCTTCTCCCAGGTGGTCATCACTTACATTCTCCACTATCCAGCGTAATCTTTCCCTAAGATTTCCAAGCTAGATATGTAGGGGTATCAGTGGGTAATACTGGTACTCTGTTGAATCTTTTTCAACTACCTCTGGTGGTGCCTTAGGATGGTGCTCTTCCTTGATCTCCAGGAGCTATGGATCAATAGGAACTGTTAGTACTAGTGGGGGGGTATATCTACTAGGAATGGTAGATACTTTCGCCATTGGCACATACTGCTAATAAGGTTTTTCAGGGTCCACTTTGATCACTGGTGAACTTAGAGGTGATGTAGGGGAAATAGGTGGTAAGACCTGTTCCTCCCATCGCTGCCACTGCTGGTATAAGGTGGACTATGGCTAAGGAGTGTCAAGTGGCAGCTCCTAGGGTTGGGGCTTATCTTGGTACAAGATTGGTGCCCAACTCTAGTTTGTAATAGTTTTAAGACCTAATGCTGGAGGGTCTTCAAGGGGTTCCTCCTTCACTGTACTATCTTCAGAGGAGGTTCAAATTTGTACATACTAGTCGAAAATAGGTATAACCATAGTATGAGATCGGGAGACCTCTATTATTTCCTCGTCTGTATCATAACTTGGGCTTGTTAGGGAAACAGTGGTAGAACTCAACAATAAGCTCCTGGTAGTGCTTAAGGTGCTAGGAAGGCTCCTATATAGGCTTAGAGTAGCTAACCCATTTGACAAGGTAGTAAAGAGGGCCACCTTGAAGGCGTTTAAGGTTAAGAACACTCTCAACTTTGTACTCTTGATCTCTTTCAATAACAATTAGAGGAGGTGGAGGATTTCAATAGCTTGGGACTGGTTCATGTTTACTTGTTAGTTCTAGTAGAGAGATGTGGAATACTGAATAGATCTTTACAGAGTGAGGAAGCTGGAGTTTTTATACTTGAGTTCCAACTTTTGCTAGCACTTTGAATAGATTAAGTCTGTTGTGATCAAGTCTTAGATGGCCTATAAGTGCACAGATTTCTACCATTCAGCTAAACCTTTTCTCCAAATTCTATCACCAGTACTAGTTTTCTTGACTGATCAGCTGCTTCCTTCTGGCTTGCTTATGCATAGGCAATTTCTACCTGATATAAGTCATGTACTTCCTTTAGTCTGGTAGCAAGATGCTTGACACTTTTAGGGGTGTTTAACCTTCTCCTAAGGTTTATATCTATGGCAAAGTATAGGTGGTATCCATAGTTTGCATAGAATGGGGTAACTTTCATAGTTGCTGATGCTTAGTTGTTGTAGCTGAACTCTGTAAGGGGAAGTAGGGATGCCCAATTATCCTGCTGATAATGGTAATAAATCCATAGATACTATTCTAGAACTAAGTTTATTCTTTCTATCTGACCATCTATTTGTAGGTAGTATGCTGTGCTGAGATTGCTTTTGATTTTCAAAACTTTACATAGGGACTTCTAGAATTCTAAAATAAATTATGTACCACAATCGGAGGTAATGTCCTTTGGTAATCCATGATGTTTCCATATATGATATAGGTATAGAGTTGCTACATCTTTGCTTGTTGCTTTTTCCATTGTGGGGATGTAGTGCACCATTTTGGTTATGTGATCTACTACTACAAGGATTGCATCATACTCCTTGCTTGTTAGCAATCCCACTATGAAGTCCATGGATACCAAATTCCAGGGTTTTTCAGGTATTTCCAAGGACTTTAAAGTGCCAAAAGGTACATATCTGATAGGTTTTACTCTCATGCATACTTCACAATGGCTGATATATCAGCTGATATATTTCTATAATCCTAGCCAAAAGTAGTTCCTTGTTATCAATTTATATGTCTTAGCTCTTTGTATCTGAGCTTCCCTAAGTAATTTTAATGCTAAGAACCAGGGTGTCGCGCTCAACTAAGAGCATATGACATAGGTTCAGTAGCTACTAATTTAGGGTTAAACTTGCCTCCCCAACCTTTTTTAGGTCCAAGTGTGATATCCTGAGCATACCCAAAGGTATGCAAGTAGACATGGCAACAGGCTGAGGAGTCTGTAGACTAGCCTTAGCCAACCTCAGGTTGAACCGTTGATTACCTTCCTCAGAACTACCAGGGTACTTACACCTTTAAAGGTTTGCTACCTTTGCTGGTCTTCGTTGATACCTAAGTAGACCCCTTAGAGACAAGTCCTAGTTGCACCCACCACCGTCACACTCATTAGTACCTACTACTACTCAGCATTTTGATCTAGGGCTATGGGAGAGAGACACCAGTAATGTGTTAACTGGGCCCTCGCTTTCTCACCCTTATGTCTTAGCTCTTGTATCTGGGCTTCCCTAGCTTATGTCTTAACTCTTCAAGGGTGTCCAGTAGATATATGATCATGCTTTTGCTGGAGTATTTCTAGTTTTAGGTCCAGATTATCAGGAATGCTGACTAGGTTATTATACAATAACAATCCTTCCCTAATTACATAATCTGACACTTTCGTATATCTTAAAGACTTTTCTCCTCTCTACAGGGCCTATAGGATAGACTTTGTAGTAGGGTCCTTGTCATAAGACCCTTTGATTTTTTCCTCAAAATATTGATTTCTCTCTACTTCTACCATTGCTAAGAGGATATGTAGCTGTGGGCTCGATTGTAATACAGGGTCCAAGTAGTGGGGTTGGATTGTCATCTATTCCTAATAAGAAAGACATTTATCCCCTTCCTTCAGAAGATCTCTAGATCTTCTAGTTAAAGAATCAGGTTTTCCTCCCTGCTTTCCTAGTTAATAGCATATCTGGAAGTTGAACCTTGATAGGAACTCAGATTACCTTACCTGTTATGATTCAATATTCTCTTAGTCATGAAGTATTCCAAGTTCTTGTGATCTGTTATTACTTAAACTAGGAATTTTGAGTATGCTATATGCTATGCCTACTCTAAAAATGTGAGAATAACTGCTAACAGTTCCTTATCATACACTGGGTATTTGTATTGTGTGGGGTGGAACTTCTTGGAGAAGTATACCACTGGGTGCAAAACTTGTTTTCTATCTTCATGCTGAAATTTCTGGGAAAGGATGCCTACTGCCACATGATCAGATGCATCCATTTCTACAATAACCAGTTTTTCTAGGTCGAAGTATCTCAAGGTTAGTACTGATATGAAGGCTTCTTTGACACTTATAAAAGCAGCATTTACCTCCTTCATCTACTTGAATTTTTGGTCGTTTTTCAATGACTTTGTAATCGGTAATACTACTCTTGAGTATCCTTTGATGAATCTCCAGTAGAAATTTGGGAATCCTAGGAACATTTGAATATCCCTTACTGACTTTAATATTTCCCATCTTTGTACTACTTCTACCTTCTTGTTATCCATAGCGATGCCTTCTGGGGAGATGATATATCTGAGGAATTCTATTTCTATGACATAGAATTTGCACTTCTCAGGTTTACAATAAACTTTATTTTCCCCTAGTTTTCTTAAAACCCTTCGTACATAGCTAATATGTTCTTCTAGGTTCTTCGAAAAGATCAATATGTCATCTAGATAGATAAAACAGAAAATCTCCAAATGATCTTTTAGGATGCTATTAATGAATGCTTAGAATATTGCTAGTAGATTTATGAGTCCAAAAGGTATAACTTTGTACTTATAATGACTTATCTTGTCCTCCCTCGGATCACTGATGTACGGACGGGGCGTCGCACTCAATTAAGAGCATATGACATAGTCGCGTAACACAGGAGTGATCTCGCTAAGTGCCGTCAGGGTAACCCTTCATACGGCCATTGTGGTCATCAGTCGCATTCGCTTACAGGGACTGAACCAGTAATTAGGCAACCCTGTACGGTCGGGGAAAACTCGCTTACGCTACAAAACCCGCGACCAACCGGTAATTCGTGGTATGGAATGGGACGAGTGGGATTTGAACCCACAACCTTGCACGTTACCACACAATGATACCAGGACAGCCATACTACTAGACTATCCTCACCCTGTACTTATAATGACTATACCTAGTGTAGAATACAGTCTTCCATTCCTCGCCTTCTGTAATACTAATTGAATTGTATGCCTATCTCAGATCTAACTTGGTATAGATCTTTGCTTCTTTCAACTGTTCTAACATTTCCTGGATTAACAGCAATAGATAGCAATTTTTGATCATGACTTTGTTGAGTCCTCAATAATCCACACATAGGCAGAATGATCTATCCTTCTTTTTCACAAACAATATAGGTGCACCAGCTAGAGACTATGACTCCTGGATGAATCCTTTCACTAGGTTCTCTTTCAGGTACTTCCTTAGCTCTTGTAGCTGTACCTCTTATAGTCTATAGGTAGGTAACCATAGTGGTTTACCTCCTTCAATCAGTAGAATCTTGTGATCATTTTTTCGATGTAGTGGTAAAGTGTCTGCTTTCTCTTTATCAAAGAATTACAAATATTCATGGTACTCCTCTAGTACCAACTTCTCTGGCAGTATTATTTCTGGTGCCTCCCTTTCCTCAGTGGATTCTATAACACTGATAGCATACAGCTTGCTGTCTTCTATTGTTACTATTTTCTCAAAGGGTATCACTCCAATGGTGGTAATATTGATTCCACTTCTCCCCTCCTCTTCTAGGAACATGAGCTAATTTCTCCTAAAATCTAATTTCACTTGATGGTGTTGCAGTCACTACAACCCTAGTAGGATAGGACAGTCTGCTAACTTCATAATATAGAATAACACTTGTTCTTCTTTAGTCTGATCTAGATTTCCACTTTGGTGACCTTGGTGATTTTTCCACTACTTGCTTATCTTCCATTGACAACTGTTAAGGTCCTTAGGGTCTATAATTTTGACATAGTAAAACCATTTCTCTGTGTAAATGTTTTATCCATAAATGCTAAACTAGTTGCCCCTGTATCCAATAGGGCATAACACTCTACTGTGTTATTCAACATTGCTTAAACTATCAAATGTTCTCCTTCCAAAAATATTTCTGACTTTTCTGTTCTAGTGGCTTTCTAGGTAAGGCTTTTCTCTTGGGGTTTCCTTAGAGCTAGACTACCATCTAGTTCTGACTCTTGGAGTTTCCTAACTGAATCATAGTAGTTGCCACTTTTACACTAGTGGTCTTTGACTCTTTACTGGTTTCCTTCTTTGGACAGTTCCTAGTATAGTGTCCCTCTTTTCTATAACTGAAATACAAGCATTTGTTCTTGTAGTGATCCCTCTCTTCCTGAGTGATTTTTTCTTTTTCCTTGTGTTATCCTTTCTAGTGGTAGTTGCTGAACTTGTTCTACTTTTTAAAGCCTTGCTTCCACTGTTCCTCTTGAGGCTTACTGGTAGGTTTCTGTTCCTTTTTTAGGATTGACTCAAGTTGAGTTTCTAACTGGATACATATTTATGTGAACTCTAAGTATATATCTTGGGGAGGTTCAACTGGTGGGCTAGGGCCTCATAGATTTTTACTTTCAGTCCTTTCTTGAATAGGAGTATCTTCATCCTATCATCTTCAGGTAGATTAGTATTGAATACAAGACCATCAAAGTCTATACAATACTCAGATATATTCCCTTTCTGTCTAAGGTTTTGTAACTGCTGGTAAGTAGTATCATCCTTATCTGGATCGTCATATACTTTCCTTATGGCTTCTTCAAAAGTTGACCATGTTTCCTCAGGTACTTTTTCACTCCTAGAGTTCTTCATCCTTCTGGCAATGTACTACTTTTATACCAGTCCCTTTAGGAATGATGCTGCCCACTTGACTTTGTAGCCTTCATCTTTAAACCTGTCCTCATTGACCTCAAAGGTGTCTATACACCTGGTGACAAACAGGTCTAACTAGGTACGATCCTTTCCATTAAATGCTTCAGGGTCCTTAAGTTTTACTAGCCTAGGTATTTCTCATACTTGTTGTTGCTCCTCTTCCAGTTCTTATTATAGGGTATCAATCCTTAGCTGGAGTGTGATCCATTCTTGCCTTAGATTTTCAAGTTGTTCACTTTCTGGTACCTATTCCTTGGTGAGGCTTTTGATTTGTTGCTGATCTGCAACTTGATGTTGTCTTAGGCTCTCAACCTCTTATTCTTTATCAACAATAGAATTATAGTGTTCTCTGATCTAGTCTCTGATCCTTTGATACTGTGCGATAGCTTAGGCCTTATAAAGGCTGTAGATATCTCACTAGAACGATAGTTCCTATAGGCCTAGTAGAGGGTATACTTCTTCTAGATCTTTAGGTAGGTCTGGAAGCTTTTCCTTGGTAGACATTGACTAATGCCTATACCTTTTTATTGCTAGGAACTCGTCAATACTAGGGTCTAGGATGGTGAGTAGGAGGATTCTGAGTTTGTCAAGCTGGACTGGGGTAACAGGGTAGTTCTGATGTAGTTAACAAGATCATCCTTATATAGATAGAGAACAATCTTATCTTTGCTCTCCTGGTGTACTGGATATATCTAGGAAAATAGTAACTTCAACTGCAAGGTTGTTAACCTTAAATTTCCTAAGATATTCTAGGAATTTGATAGTAGCATCCTCCAATTCCTTATCTAGCATAAAACTTGCTATTATAGCATCAGTATCTGACTACAGGTACAAGTATAGCACTGGTGCTTTCCCTAGGTCTAGGGTGACTATTACCACTTGTAGTATTTAGTACTCAGTGGTTGAAGTAGTTTCTATCATCCCAATGGTTATCACAGTGATAGTCTTTGTAGAAGAATCTGTAGATTTGCCTGTCACAGTTTCTAATGCAGAAACCCTTTTTCCACTGTGGCCTGGTTACCTTCTCAAGTTCTTGTTGCTCCCTAGTCTTGTAGTATAGGTAGTGGTTGATAGGGTTGACTTTGCAATGGCAGATACTATACCAAACTTTCTAAGCTTTTGCCAGTCTCTTAGGAATTACCTTTGGTGATGCTAGTCTCTGTGCTAGCCTAGCCTGGATTTCTAGGCTGAAATAGACTCTGTGATTCCTCTTCTGGGGGGTAGGATTTTAAGATCTTTAGGTTCTTCTAGAGGAAGCAGGTTCTTATCTTGTAGCAGCCTGGTGATTTCCTCAATAGTGAACAGGGGTGCCTCTTCTTAGAAGTTCCAGTTGACTGGGGATAACATCCAATATCACTTAAACTCTCATGTATCTTCTTCAGTGGTGATTTCTGTATGATGTAGTATAGTGTAAAGGACAACTCCTTCAGCAATACAACTGATCCTCAGTCTGTATTAGGGTTTAGGGTAAATCAGGATGGAAGAAGATATACAACTCTTTCGAGGACTCAAGAGGTACGCATAGAGTGAGGCAACAATGTACTGAAGGTTTGTAGGAATAACTCTTTATTCCTATGGTGTATACTTAAGATACTGTGTGAAGAATAAAGGAAAGAAATACAAGACTACGCTAATTTCCTTTCCTTATATACCAACTACTAAGAGCACTGCCTCCTTTCTAGAGCAGTCTCTATAAAACCTATTTTGTCTACATGATCCTTTCCCATATGTCATTTAATCTAAACACTTTTCTCATGACCTCTGCAAGGTAGACAGCTAAACATGAGTGACCATACATGACTGAGTGATAATTCATGACCCATAACATGGAATTCCAAAGAACATTACTAACAATAGGAAATACAAGGAGAATATAACAAGTAGGAAAGTACATAACTACATTCATCACATAGCTCTTCATTGAGTATAGATGCCCTATCCACATAGTTATATACTAAAGAGAATCTAAAACTGGATTATATAAGGGTTCAAATCCTACTTCCCTTACCCCTAAATACTATAACTTCATAGTTAATTACATGTTTTATAGTATAAGTAAGATTTCCCTAACTATACATAGTCTCATAATTACTGGTTAAGTCTATATAAGTGAATACAACTGATGATAATCATAGCTAGGAAAACGATAGATGTAAAACTCTTATAGGAAATAAATTACTATGATTATAATAGCTATGTAAAGGTTACCTTAATAGCACTTAGCAAGTGAATATATAAGTTAATACTACTATAATTTATGACTATATACTAGCTCTTTATTAAGTATATATACCATATCAAAATAGTAGTGTATTAAGGGAGTCCATGAAGTAGGTTCTTTAGGGTATCTATCCTTTTTTTGCCAGTTATATACTTGGTTTTCATTAAGTATATATACCCTACTAGTAGAATCTAGGATGTAAAATAAATTTAATAGGGAATATAAGTTTTATGTTCTTTAGGGTAGCTGTATAAAGGTTTCCCTAATAGTGCTTAGCAAGTAAGCTGTATGAAGGTTACCCTGATAGTACTCAGCAAGTATTGTTCCTATATATATAACTATGGCTTTACTCTTAATTGAGTATACCTGACCTGTCAATATAATAGTGACTGAGGCAGTATAATATCAGTACTCAGCAAGTGAATGGACAGCCTAATACTCCTATAATGTGACTATTTACTTACTCATAATCAAGTGTATACACTCTATCTACATAGTAGTATACTGAAGGGAATATAAGATTATGGTTCTTTAGGGGTACAAGGAAGAGAGGGCCTAGTTAACTGATTACTGGTGTCTCTTTCCTGTCACTATAGATTAACACCAAGTAGTAGTTAGAGTAGTAAAGTGTCAGCAAATATGATAGTAGTAAGAGCAACTATAACCTATTCCTAAGAGGTCTACTCAGGCACTTTTAAGCTTATAGGATAAAGGATAGTACCCCTATGCTTTACTAGGTATTTGTCAACTCTAGTAGTTCTAAGAAGGATAATCAGCAGTTTAACCTACACTGAGCTTAAGTTAGTCTATGGACTCCATAGCCTATTACTGTGTCTCCCTCAATAGTATCATACTCTTGCCTAGGAGTAGACATTTACCTCTACCTTTTACTAAATAGGAGCTATAGAACCTAGTTCATAGAATTACATTTGTGATAATGTCCCAGTTCTATGAGCATCAAAAGTGGTTACACTACCTGATAGTGGATCAGGGTTCTTTGGAGTATACCCCTTAATACTATACATCCATAGTCACTTGTAGGTTTTGTAGTATAAGTTAGTTTTCTCTAAACATATATGATTCTATAATTACTAGTTAAGTCCATATAAGTAAATACAACTGATAATCACAATATCTATATGAAGGTTACCTAATAACACTTAGTAAGCAAAGGTACTACCTAATACTCCTACAATGTATAACTATGTACTTACTCCTAATCAAGTATATATACCCTATCTATATAGTAGTGTATTAAAGGGAATCCAAGATCATAGTTCTTTATGGTAGTAACATAATATAGGAATATAAGCTTTGGGTTCTTTAGTATAGAGGCAAGGGTATAGTCTAGTAGTATACACATATCCCATCAACATTGCAAGTGATCAAAATAGGAAGAGCAGAACATCTAGTAGTATACAGATTTTTGATTTCCACTTAGTCACTATAATATGGATAGGCCATTTACACTTAATTAAGAGTAGAGACATAGTCATATACATAGGAGTAATACTTGCTAAGTGCTATTAGGATTACCTATATATGGCCATTATGATCATCAGTTACATTCACTTACATAGACTTACCAGTCATTAGGAAACTATTTATAGTTAGGGAAAACTCACTTACACTATAAAACCTATGACTAAGTATAAAATCATGGTATTAAGGTATAGTATGAGTAGGATTGAAACCTACAACATTTTATATTACTGTACAATAACACCAGGACAGCTATATCACTAGACTATCCTCACCTCTCTAGTGGTATACACTAATTTTATTTCTATAAGTTTTACATCTTCTTCCTCCAGCAGGGTATTAATACTTATTTAAAAGCAAGAACATAGCTGAAAGTATAAGGTAGAGAAGAAAAAGAAAAAAAAGAAAAGAAATCCTATATACTCTACCTGAAAAGAAGATAAGAAATCCTCTATGCTATACCAAAGGTAAATAAGAAATATTTTACAAAGTACCTAACAGCTAAATAAGAAAAAGATAAAAGATAAAAATAGCAAAATACTCAAAGACCTCCTCCTCTTCTTATTCCTCCACTTATAAATATCGCTAAATTATGTAGATAAGGGGGGGGGGGGAGGGGGGGTAAGAGGGCTATCCTATTCCTTGTTTAACTATTCTAGTCTAAATATCTAGGCATTTGTACAGGAGTTATCAGGTAGTCTTTCCTTTATATATGGTCATGTATATTTTTTTGGTTATGTGGCACTCTTAGAGATAGTGTTCGATAGACTATGCTTTCCCCATATATATATATTCTGTTCTTTTCACAAGTTTGTAAGGTTGGGTATATAGGCTTGTCTGGTTATAAACTAGAATACTTATACTATGCTGTATTTGTCTAAGGCTATATACAGGTTATTTTTATGGATAGTTCATTTAGTGTACTTTTCAAAGTCTTTCTAGAGTTACTCTTTTGTTTGGGTTTTGATAGTGGTCCTAGTAATGACTTTTTTATGCTATTCACCTTCTTTCAGTACTACTTCTAGTTTGTTAGGTTCCCTTTTTACAAGTTAGTATACTTCTTCATTTCCTTATATTCCTTCATATCCCAGAGACAATTATATAGTGACCTCTATACCTTTTTAATTAAGGCATTTGTTAACTTTAAAGACTTTGCTGGTGATATATTATATACAGTTAGGGAATAGGCTAGTCACTACCCTGAGGGCTACCTAGCTATCTAAGAAGACCTATGCATAGTAACTTAGGGGTTTTTCTCTATGTACTAGTTGATGAGGTATATTGAGTTAATAATACCTGATAGTTCTTTATTGAAAACTTAGACTTTAGATCCTAGTATATTACAGTAAGGGTCTTCAAGGTGGTAAGGCTGGGTAAAGTGTAAGTGCCACTCAACAAAGAAAGTATTACTGAGCAAACTCAAATATCTCAACTGTTCTAAGTCTGGATCTATAAATACACTTTCCTACATTGAAGAGAAGAGGTAGAATGAAGTTCAAGAGTAAGAATAAATATATTCTTAAGGCTCATAGCTAGTCTGTAGACTGAAGAGAGAAGGAAGGAAACAACAAAGAAGTGACTATACTATTCTTCTATCAGTTACAATCTCTAGTAGAGTGGCATTATTTGCGAACTTAATCAAATAGCCTAACTAAGAGATGGGGCGATACATCGCTAAGCGCTGTCAGGGTAACCCTTCATACAGCCAACACAGAAGTGACTATACTCTTCTTCTATCAGTCACAATCTCTAGCAGAGTAGCACTATTTGTGAACTTAATCGAATAGCCTAGCTAAGAGATAGAGTGATACATCCCTGAATGCTGTCAGGGTAACCCTTCATACGGCTAATACAGAAGTGATTATACTCTTCTTCCATCAGTCACAATCTCTAGTGGAGCGGCACTATTTGCAAACTTAATTGAATGGCCTAACTAAGAGCAATACAGAAGTGACTATCCTCTTCTTCCATTGGTCACAATCTCTAGCGGAGTGGCACTATTTGCGAACTTAATCGAATGGCCCAACTAAGAGATAGAGCGATACATCGCTAAGCGCCATCAGGGTAACACTTCATACAGCCATTGAGGTCATCAGTCACATGTACTTACAAGGACTGAACCAGTAATGAGGTAACCTTGTATGGTCAGGGAAAACTCTCTTACACTACAAAACCTCTGACCAACTGGAAATTCGTGGTATGCAATGAGGTGAGCAGGATTTGAATCTACGACATTGCACATTACTGCACAATGATACCAGGATAGCTATACCACTAGACTATCCTCACCCCCAATACAGAAGTGACCAAAAACCTGTCTTCAAATACCCTTCTATATAAAGAAATGAGTCATCAATGATATAAGAGATTACAAAGGAAATAGAACCTGAAAGAAACCTGTAGAACCTCTATAACTCATTTTAACAAATTCATATCACTAATCTTATTATTCCTAGGAGTCGTAACAGAAATAATTAGTGATGTTATGAGCAATAGATTGCTGATCTCGGGTAGATTGTCATCATGTAATACAGGCTCGATCAGCTCAGGTCATACCAACTGCGAGTGACTAAGTTGCAGGAGCTACCCAAGTTTATCCAATCTTGTGTTAGGGCATATATCAGAGGATGATAGATTAGTCAGACCCTGACTCATCATAATAGAGGTAATACATTCTAATCCCTTAGGGTAGAGCCTACTTCTGCATAGTCCTTACATGTAGGGTAGGTAGGGTATACTCACTAAAGGGTACTTAGCTGACATAACCTTTTATCGCATGTAGGCTATAGGTACCATGGCTGTAACACAGTGGTTATGACGAAGTTACTACATAGTAATCTTGGTAGTATAGTATACTTACTGTTATAACCTAGTTCTTTCAGTTATTTTAGAGGCATCAAAAAATACTGCTATTATTTCCTTATTATGCTATTTAGGCAAGGATTTGAGGGTCTCTTCTTTTATTATAAAGGGTATTCACTTAGGCTTTCCTTTGCTGGATATTGGCCACAGTCTTAATAGTAGAGGGAGTTTGTAGCTGGTAAATATGGTCCTTCCTATGTTATTTCATATAGTCCACAGCATTGTATCTAGGTTAGGTATTTGTATCATTAACTAGGCTCATAAGTATATCTCATATCTCCAGTTATGAGTCCTTAGGCTATGTTACAGATAAGCTGTACCAAGTGGTCTGCCCAGGTACCAGAACATGTGCAAGTCAATCGCTAGGTATGTTAAAACCTCTGATCACCTTTTGAGCCACAGAACTACGTGACGGGTGTTGTCACCATGGAGCTTTGACTAAGCGAAGTGAGGCATTGACAACACGATGTGCATGGGATCAGACATACGCAATCGATGATGGGACTCGTCACCCTGATCTCATCGTGATATGCTGATCGGTCACATCGTTAGGGGACAGGACTAGAGGAGTCTTCTCCGAAAAAGTCCTGAACAATCAAGCCAAAACTCTTCTGTCGATTCTCCGATCGCGAAACTGATCTCCTCTTAGGGAATCGTGAAAGAGCGAGGCAATCAGGATGGAATGTGTCTTTGGGTTTCATTGTATTTGTAAAAGTTCTCTGTTTCTACTTGGTTGGAATTGGGTATTTAAGAGGGAGCAGACGAGCGATGTGTTTTGTTTCTTCTTCTTCTCTCTCTAGCCGTCACAAGAAATCTTGTACCATCTTTGAGCCTTAAGAATATATTTTGCTATCATCTTGCGAAAACTATTGTTCTCTTCCGACTCGACGATAAAGGTGGAAACACGAGCGGTTCTAGCTTGCCGGTTAAGATATCTGAGTCTACTCAGTAATACCCTCTTGTGAAGCTTCTTGTGCCGACACCTGCATCTACATCCTTAACGAGTCTCCCGTCACAGGCTATAGTAGTATATAGGCTATAATTTTCCTTTAGTCACCATTGTATAGATAGAGCATGTACACTTAATTAAGAGCAAAGACATAATCACATACATAGGAGTATTATCATTAAGTACTGTTAGGGTAACCCTTTATATAGCTATTGTGATCATCATTCATATTCACTTATATAGACTTACTAGTAATTAGGGAACTATATATGGTGAAGGAAAACTCACTTATGCTATAAAACCTATAACCAACCAAGAAGTCATAGTATTAAGGAGTAGTGTGAGTAGGATTTGAACATATAACATTATGCATTACCACATAATGACACTAGTATAGCTATACTACTAGACCATCCTTATCTACTTTCCCCAAGCGATTTAAATGCCAGGAACTGGGACATCGCCACTCAATTAAGAGGATATGACTAGGTTCGTTGGCTCCCATTTTGGGTTTAAGGTGAACTACCTTTTACGTTTGAGTGTGAACACCTGAGCATACCAAAAGGTATGCGGGTAGACACGGCAACAGGCTGAGGAGTCCTTAGACTAGCTTATGCCGACCTCAGGTTAAACCATTGATTACCTTCCTCAGAACTACCAGGGTACTCAAACCTTGAAGGTTAATACCAGATATGCTGTCTTTCGCTGATACCCGAGTAGACCCCTTAGAGACAAGTCCTAGTTGCCTCCACCACCGTCACACTCATTAGTACCTACTACTACTCAGCGTTTTATTCTAGGGCAATGGGAAAGAGCTCCAGTATTGATTGACTGGGCCCTTGCTTCCTCGCCCCACATACTACTAGACCATCCTCACCCCCTCTAATAGTATACATTTTCTAGTATTATTATACAGCTATACTAAACTTCCTATTTCAATCATTTACAATTTAGACTAGGTATTTATAGTTAATTATGAGTAATGACATAGTCATAAATTGTATGAGCATTAAGTATACACATTTATTTGCTAAGCACTGTAAGGGGAACCTTCATTTAGCATAGTATCATTGTACAGTAATATACAATGTCATATATTCAAATTATAATCACCTTATTATTAAATACTCTACATTCCTAGTTGGTCATAAGTTTTATTATATATGCAAGTTTCCCTGACTATATATAGTTCCCTAATTACTTTTTAAGTCTATGTAAGCAAATGCTACCAATGATTACAATAGTAATATAAAGGTTACCTTAATAATACTTAGAAAGTGAAGTTACAACCTGATGCTCATACAGTGTATAACTAGGTTCTTACTCTGAATTAAGTATAGACACCCTATCTATATTGTAGTGTACTAAAGGGAATCTAAGATCAAGGTTTTATTAGGGAGCTATATAAAGGTTACCCTAATAGGACTTAGTAAGTAAAAGTATAACCTGATACTCCTATAGTGTTTAACTAGGTTCTAGCTCCTAATCATGTATAAATACCCTATCTGCATTATAATGTACTAAAGGGAATCCATGATAATGGTTCTTGAACACTACTTCTACTAGTGTACTATAACTAAACCACTGTAATGCTGACTTTACCCTAATAAAACTACATAATATTTAGTCTACAATAATTAAATACTATAGGAGAAAATAGTGGAGACAGGAATTAGAAACCCCTTTAAAGCCTCTCTACCCCTACCTAAGGTTGTTATATTGATAGGAGGAGTATAGCAAAGGGTTTTTCTTATTATTTCTCTTTTTTCTACTTACTTTCTTCTCCTTCTTTTCTCTATTTCCTTTTTCTCTTTCCTCTTTTCTCTTTTTCTATTTCTTTTTCTATTTCCTTTTCTTTTTTTTTCTCTCTATCCTATTTCTACTAGTTATGTACTTACTCTTGGTTAAGTGTATATGCCCTACTAGAGGATATAGGATATAGAATTACTTAAAAAAGGAATATAAGATCTACATTCTTTAGCATATGTACTTATTCTTAGTTAAGGGTATATACCCTACTAGAGGAAATAGGATGTAAAATAAATTTACACTAGACTATTAGATCTACGGTCTTTAGGGTTAGCCATATAAAAGTTACTAGTAAATGCAATAAAAAAAATACAATGGAGTAAGGAAAAAAATAAAAAAATACATTATAAAAAGCAATTAAAAAACAATAATAAAGGAGTAGTGGTGAGAAAAAACAAAAGCTATAATAAAAAGGAATATTAAAAAGAAAATAAAACAAAATTAATAAAAAACCAATAAAAACATTAGGGGTAATAAGAAGGT
>JABYPW010000188.1:0-33907 GCA_016880775.1 Phymatotrichopsis omnivora | reverse complement strand
AAAAAAAAAAAAAAAAAAAAAAAAAGGAAAAAAATCTATAAATGGAGGGAAAAAGATAACATTGCATATTCAGGCGAGTCGTCGGGATCGTGAGGATTTAGACATAGGGCAAACTTCGGCGACATCAAAAATCGAAATTCCACATCGCGCCTAATTCGATTTGCCAAAAGTTCGCCACAGTCACACTGCAGGGAATGGCTGGTGCTCAACATTTAGATAGGTAGTTGAGACCGTTACAAATCATCATACGACCATCATTCAACGTGAGAATGATTTATATAGCGTAACTCACCAAGCTTCTTTGCCAATCAGTGCAACGAGCCTCCTATATAATATGTTACAGATACTTCTACCTGGATTGCCAAAAGCCATTGAGTGCACCCTCTACTCTCAAAGCACTCAAAACCCTCAAAAAACTAGGATCCCACCGCTTGCAACCGAGTGATGCCTCATGAGTCGGCAAGGCAAGGCTAATTACACCACCAATCTTGCTTACCACTTGTGTCCAATACCATTGCTTCAGCGGGGAGGTGATAGTCTCATGGAAACTTTGATTTATATTCGTTCTACGATATAAGATTACGATTGAGCTATGAGAAGCGAAGCTTGCTACGTCTCTCGTGGAGACGGACTGGCAACGAGGTGGTTGGCAAAAGAGCAGCGATAAAATTAGAGAATTGCACACCTCCATTGAATGTCCTACGATTTCTCTAATATTGCGATAGGTGGGAGGTAACTGGCAGCCTTTATAGTAAGTCCGTTACTGCATTTGAATTTGTGTAGAATACTAACGTCACAACCCGATACCAAGAACTTCATGGTATATGGAAAAGGCGACCGTTGGAGGTACAAATTTACAGTCGCTGACAATTAAAGCAACCAATGTTTGAACAAGATTTTAGAAGCGCCTGGAGCCCAAGCGCCACAGATGGCATATACGCTCGGCTGCACACATAGTATAATCATATTCATCCTCGTATATATATGTACCCGGCTTAATCTCCAATTAAAATGAAAATGGCGTGATGACTACAATGAGGGTTAAATTACAAACCACAGGTCACTAAAAGAAATGGAAAGGGAAATAACATGACAATAGAAATTGCATTTCCGGAACATATTATGACATCAAACTTTAGCTGGTGGTCTGAAACAAATAGCACGCATTATATTCGGTAGAGGAGAGGAGGAAAAAAAAGCCATGAGAAACCAAACACCGACACCATCTTCCTTCCACATATCCCGCTTTCTTAAACGGTCTTCGAATTTTCCCACTCAAACTCGCTTCAATTTCCCCTAGCACTCGGTACACTAGTATAATTTCCACTATCCATATTATCATACAAATATGAAAGAAGTTAACTACCGGGCTCGACCAATACTAGGGATGTTGAATTCCGTTCGTATTTGCGCTTTTTGTTTACGTAGCCTTTTGAAAGCGGAGTCAAGTGTTAGCGCTAAAGCTTGGAACAAAAGAAGTTCGACTCTTTCGGCTTACCTCTTCACTCTGATAATAACCTCGTTGTACCCGTCGCTCACTGCAACAAGTAATGATGTATTCCCCACATCTTTGCCGCGGGATGCAGTGTATCGCCGTTGTCTTCGATATTCAAGTCCGCATTCTGCTTTTCGAGCAAAAACTTCACCTTTTCATGTCCATACTGGGCCACCAGGTTTTGAGACGTACCGCTCTTACTGTTCCGCAAGTCTAAATCCACACTTTTATGCGCGAGCAAGAGCCTGACTATTGCTTCATGCTCGTACCACGCTGCGAGATGTAGTGGCGTATCTCCGCGATCGGTCTTACATTCGGGATCCAGACCTTCCTGCTGGAGCAGAAGTTTTACAATTATCTCGTGCCCGTAGCTCGCTGCGAAGTGTAGTGGTGTCCAGCCCTCGTTGTCTTTGGAATTCAGATCTACACGTCCCCGCTCCTGAAGTAGTTTTACCACCTCTTCGTGTCCGTTGGCCGCTGCGAGATGTAGTGGCGTACCACCGCTATCGTTTTTGCCGTCGGAAACCAGACCTTGCTCGAGCAGAAGCTTCACCACGGTATCACACCCAGAGCTCGCTGCGAGATGTAGTGGCGTATCTCCGCGATCGGTCTTACATTCGGGATCCAGACCTTCCTGCTGGAGCAGAAGTCTTACTATTATCTCGTGCCCGTAGCTTGCTGCGAAGTGTAGTGGTGTCCAGCCCTCGTTGTCTTTGGAATTCGGATCCAAATATTCCCGCTCTAGAAGTAGCTTTACCACCTCTTCGTGCCCGTTGGCTGCTGCGAGATGTAGTGGTGTACCACCGCTACCGTTTTTGCCGTCGGAATCCGGACCTTGCTCGAGCAGAAGCTTCACCACGGTATTATGCCCAGAGTTCGCTGCGAAGTGCAGTGGCGTCCAGCATTCATTGTCTTTGGAATTCGGATCCACACGTTTCCGTTCCAGAAGTAGCTTTACTACCACTTCGTGCCCGTTGGCTGCTGCGAGGTGTAGTGGTGTACCACCGCCATCGGTTTTTTCATCGGAATCCACGCTTTCTTGATCGAGCAGAAGCTTTACCACCGTCTCATATCCATTGACTGCTGCGAGGTGTAGTGGCGTGCAGCCGGGGTTGACCTTGGAATTGGGATCGACACTATTCTGCTCGAGAAGCAGATGTACCGCAGCTTCGTGCCCGTTCGCCGCTGCCAGATGCAGTGGTGTACCACCGCCATAGTTTTTATCGTCGGAATCTACGCCTTCGTGCTCGAGTAAAAGTTTTATCGCCATCTGATGCCCGTTGACTGCCGCTAGGTGTAGTGGTGTGTTGCCGCGGTTGTTCTTTGAATTCGGATCCACACTTTCCAACTCGAGAAGTAACTTTACCGCTAATTCATGTCCGTTGCCTGCTGCGAGATGTAGTGGTGTACAGCCGTCGTTGTTTTTGCAGGATGAATCCACACCTGCCAGCTCCAACAGAAGCTTTACCACAGTCTCATGCCCGCCGACCGCTGCGAAGTGTAGTGGTGTACCACCGTGGTTGTCCTTCGAATTCGGATTTACATATTCCAACTCGAGAAGTAGCTTGACTACCGCTTCATGCCCTTTCCACGCCGCGAGATGTAGTGGTGTACTGCCGTTGGCATCTCCGGAGTTCACGCCTACGCTACCATTCTCAAGTAGCAGTTTCAACCCCACATCGTACCCACAATATGCCATCAAATGGATTGGCATTGCCCCTCGAAAGTTGCACTCGCTATAATCGGTGGTGCTCCTCAAAATGTGTTCTAACGTATCCCACAATTGATACCGGCACACAACCCACAACGGGGTTAGTTGTCTCTCCTCATGCACCGATTTGAATTCCTTGTAAGTTTCCGCAGCGCGTAGAAGCCATGCGTGGTACGCTGGAGATGGTTGGAAAAACTCTTTCATCAAATCTGTTAGGATATCGCTTCCACGGCCGGATAGGCGAATATGTTTTGCCCAGTATCCTTTTATCAGATAATCGGCAAAACTATAATTACCCAGAATATCTCTATCTTGTTGACTCCTCTGCAAATGATTTTCACAGCAGAGCAGTGTAAGACAAACTTCTGCTGCCTCAATGTGGGCCTCCGTCATTTCGAACTTTTGCTGTAAAAACTCCGCCACTGAAGAGTGCGCCAAACGAAACACTCCAAGTTCGCCATCGCGCACTACAAAATTTTGGCACACGTCGAGAAGTGTCATAGCCGTGATTCCGTCGTGGTTCGGCTTTGCCGCCCATTGCATTGGTTTAGTGGAGACAGCGTCGAGAATCTGATCGGGAGTGAGCGGCGATATGGAGCACAAAATCCACTGCAGGGTTCTTTTTGCCAATTGGCAATTTTTTTCGGTATCCGCACATATCCTGTCCCATATAGATGCATACGTAGCTTCTAAATCTTTCGGTAGCTGCATAAGAGCTTCTCTGATAGCGGTTTCTGATTTCTCCCGTGATATGTGCTTGATTTGTAGGTTAACCCATAAAAACCTAATTTTCGCCGCATGAAAACTGTCAAAATAATTCCATTTTATAGAAAAAAAAGAAAACGGAAATAAAGTTACTAGCATACATTCCATCGGCTTCATTGATAAGCGTCTCTACAATTGTGCGTTTCAGTTCAGGTTTGACCACCCCCCGGAGTAGTTTTCTCTCCGCGATGCATCTATCGACTTCCGCACGGACGAATATTTCGATATCGCCGGAGTTATCGCTAGGCTGGATATAGATTTCAGGTTCGTTTTCGAGTTCCATCAGGATATCGTCGTCGTTCCGACTCGTGACAAAGATTTTGAGACCCTCGGCTGATGAGCGCAGGCTCGTCAATGCAGCAACAAAGCCTTTTCTGGTCTCTTTGTTGCACTCGTCGAGAGCATCGACAACAATAACAGTCTGCTCGAATGCTCGGGAAAGTTCCAAAATCAATTCCATGCTCTCATCTGACTTCAACGTTCCGGAATTCATTGCTTCCTTTTTCCGCTTTTGGTAAAGAGATACCACAGGTTTCGGCAAAGATCCCTCAGGACTCATTAAGGCTAATTGTTGAACGAGAGCTCGCAGAATCGACTCCGGTTCTTGCCGCTCACTCTCTCCGTACTTGCAATAGAAATATGCAAGAGCGTGGTTAACCGGCTGCTTTTTCTTAAAAGTGTCGACAACCAAGGAGCTGAATGGGATAATTAGCTCTTATTCGTGCAGTTGAAATAAAGATAGCACTCACGCAAGCACAGTCTTGCCAGCTCCAGCTGATTTCGAAGTCTCGTGTTAATTAAAAGGGATCCGAAAAGTTTTTTCTTTGACCTCGTGTAGTCTTGCGAAAAGGGGGGGGGGTGGGGGGGGCATTGACTTCGAACTACCTACCAATTCCATGCAACCATAAGATTGCGGACGAAATGGATTTTTCCCACTCAATGAATTCCGGCCTCTCCAATAACCATTCCCCAGTTTGGGCCACACGCGATGACTGGATGAACTTGTGATGCTCTCCGTACTTGACATCCGACAACCATCTCAAGATTTCGAAGTGCTCAGCGGCTATAGCCATTAGCTTAGTGTATGGAAAATGTAGTCTGTTTGTGAGGTTTCAAAATACATACCATCCAATCTTTCGAAAAGTTGCTGGATTGCAGCTTCGTTCTCCTGTCGCATTGATTTTAAGATATCTTGAAGTTCATCAATAGGTTTTAGTCCCCGCCCTTGCTAAGAAACGAACTGTAGGTTTGATATACCCGAAATCTTTCTCTCCATTATCCCAAGTGCTGTGGCTTGGGCTATAAATTTTACTATAGTATTAGAGATCATTTTCAAACTCGCTGTTCAATCTTAGGAAGTGGAACCTTACACTCCTCCGCAGCTGCCCGAGCTCCTCTCTCTACCTCGTTTTCCAACCTTTTCACATCGGCGATGAGAGGGCAAAACTCGGCGGTATAATAATTCGCCATGCCATTAATATACCGTGCTTCGACAGACATAAGCTTACTTTCCAAGGCTTGGATGAAACCCGGATATCATACCTGCAGTATTCTGGCTGAAATAGCGCTTTGAGCGGCATAGATAAGTCAACATGGATGCATATAGATCCGGTAGCAAGTTTATAAGGCATTTGGCAGAGGTAGACTCCTTTTGATCATAGAGATTCTCGTATATTGCGCAGCGGGCCAAAATGCGGGAAATATGTTGGAGGTCAGATAGTAGATTTTCCAGGATTTCCACATCGTTTAGGGTTACCTGACCAATGCCCGCTCATCATGGTAAGTTCTCGAGTTGCAAGAAATTCAATCGTCGCAATGCGCCTGTACGTGTACATACTTGCAAAAGAAATCGAAACATAGACCACACGACTGAAACGCTTTGTGGGCCATGCCTAGCAGCAAGATCACCAATCTTAACAAACTTCTTGAGGGTTTTAACAAGGCACTTCGCCAAGTCCCCCAGTACCACCTCGCTTCCATTCCATTTTTTACACCTCCATTTTTTGTCTTCGCATTCTTGGCGCTTATCATTAGCTGCTTGCAAAACCTCGGCGATTGTACTGTGCTTATCCAGGTTCGCGAAATTGAACTCCTTCCGATCGCCTGGCGTCAACTTCTCCAAGGCCTTATCCCATAGGGTTTTCGTAGACCTAAACTCATTCCAGACACTTTAATTCAGGTGAGTTTTGTGAGGTACTTGTACTTACATTAGTAATGCATGCTGTTGTGGATCCGGGGAGAATACCGTCTTGCTTTCTTCCACTCTGGTCATGGTGTTTGTAGAACTAAAAGAATTTCCAGTAAGCCACAGACTTTCGGACGGCCAACTTCAATTTTGGGCAATCTTCTATGTACCAGTTTGATGTGCGCTGTCGTGGATCTTGAAAACTCGCACCCGCAGTAGTTGATGATGGAAGAATGTGTTTCGGTGCAAAATCCGGTCTCTCATACACGTCTGACGTCGGCGTGAGATGGATTGGAGCCGGGATAGGCGATGGAGTAGATATTGAGCCTCGAATGGAGGCAGGTACATTACTGCTTTCATTTCTGGGAAGTGCGAATGACTTGGTCGAGCGAGAACTTGGAGTATCGGAGCTGCGGCTCCAGCGTTTGAAGATACGTTCCAGTATTTTCTTTCCCATTTTCTTTAAGCTTCCCCGGAAGTTAAGCATATTGGGAGAAAAATTAGAATTCACGATCTCCGAAAGTTTGCTCTTCGCCATCCGGTGGTAAATATTACAAGGGAAAGAGCTTGAAACGGTCCTGAACCAGTGAATTCCTAGGGCGATGGGTAAAGAAGGATCTACATGCATCTTCCAAATCGATCGAAGAGAAGAGGGGTTAAAGTCTTGCACCGCCGAACCTAATATGTAGCTTGTGTAACTTGACGTAAAAATTTCCTCGCCAATAGGGACATTTAGAAGAGGCGACAACGAGGCCAGAAGCGAGGTACGTACGTACGTATGTACTTGTGTCCGGCAAAAAGAACCTGAAAATCGATCCCGTCAGACAAGGGTCAAGAGCGAATCAGATTATATATTTGTTAGAGGCCAAGCAAATAATCTGATTCGGGTTTGACCTTGTCTGACGGAATCGATTTTCAGGTTCTTTTTGCCGGACACAAGTACATGTACATATGTTACATGTATATATAATTGGGGAAATACCACATAGAACGTGAAGGTCCGGATATTCCATCCTTCGGGGAATCGTGGGGTGCAGCTCAAGTTGTACTACTCTTATATGTACTCTACTGTGCTAGCACATCGTTCGCCTTTTTAACTTGGCGCTAAGTAAATCTGGTTTCGTGTGTATACTTAATCGGAGATGGTTTTAATGCTCTGTATACATGTAGTGCTCTGCATCTACATGTATGTAACTACCGATTTTAAACCCACGACGTGTCTTAGTGGAGACTCGCTTATCGCTTGCGAACGACACGGTAGTGCATAACCGTCATCTCGCGTCTCGCCTCCTATGCATGTCGCCGGGTCTTTCTGAGCCAATCGTTCTGTCTGGGCGCGAGATCAGTCCAATAGGATAGGGTTGCAATCACTTTTTTCCCTCACAGTTATGAGCAGGAAAAGCGCTCCACCATACCTTTTTTTTTTTTATCAGATTCTTATCACTTTTTCCCATACCCTAGTACTTTGACACTCCAGTACATAGAGTAGTCGAGAAACGATGTTCGCTGCTCCAGTTTGGCATTGAGGCTGGGTTTGAGCACTCATTTCTTAGATTATAAGTGAGTTCATAGGTTAATACAGGTGTCTTCGGATCATGGGCCGTGAGTGGAAAAGGGTTAGTATGGTACTTGACATCTGAACTAAACGGAAGGTCATCATACCGCAGAGTTATCTTCCAAAATCAACCCTCTTATTAATTTTACTAGGATGATTGACACATTTTAGTAGCGGTTAAACTTGGGGCTAACAAAGCTAGTGTAGGATAACCGGTCTTAATAATCTCTTTTGTTAACATAGGATGTTTCTATAACTTAGCAACCAAAGAAGATTTGGAGAAGCGAAGTTCATAGAACAACCCAGTGCATCCGAAGTAGTAATCTTGTGCTAAAAAAATCCTGTGGTGGATACTTATAGAAAAAGTTGCTTGCAGGGTTGATTCAGTTGACCGGTGTCGGATCAAATGAAAGGCGTGGAGGGCCTAAAACCTGCCAGTTGGTGCCCAAACTCAGCCCAAACAACCAGCGATCACGAAGTTATCGCCATCACCCTATCACGGCCCCAAGGAAACGAATCCATATGATTTATTTCCTTAAAAAAAAGACAGGCGAGGGTACAAGGAGTTTCTACGAGACTCGGTAAATAGGCGACATGGAATTACATCTACGATTCAGAGTGCTAGAATGTTTGAAAATGGTTTGCGAGTGCTTTGCAAATTCGTTCTCAAAAACTTGCGAAGTTATACAACTGTTGATTTTTGGCTTTTGTGGGGTCGCGCGTGGCTGCGCAAGACTTCACAGGGTCTTCACCCAGCATGTAACAGCGCTGATTTGTTCACGCGGCGACGTGAACCTTTTTGCTCCAAGGCGAGCGTGTTCATTATATAACCTTGCCGCTAAGATCTTTCGGTTGAGGTTGTTATGCTTTTGCTTTGTTTCGTTGGTGGATAGTCCGTACATGGAGAGACGATAAGGGAACGAATGAGATGAGAATGGCAACGGCAATTCCCTTATCGTGCTTGTCCTTATTTTGTTTCATTTTTCCTTTTCGCCCGTAAAGGAAGAAGATGCGAACACACGTTGTACTTGTACTATGTCACAGACGAAAGACCCAACGCGATATGTGTTCGGGTCGACCCACTAGACCTCCGAGTTGGGAAGTCAACTTTGTAATCATGTGACTTTGCGGACCAGAATTGACGATTGTGCTTCTTGCGAAGTGATTCCGGAAGTTTGGTTACATCGCGAATGGTGGTTCTTCTTCTTCGCAACAACCGCGCTCTTTCAGGCGTTCAGCCTTGCCACACCTTCCTTCGGCGAACCCCACTCCCTGGCGTTCTGGGCATATATTACATCCGGCCTCTCAAAAAAATCAAATTTGTAGCCTAAGAAAAAAAAAAAAAAAAAAAAAAAAAAAAAAAAACGTGCGCCACACCGCATGGCCGAAGATCGAGTAACCGGAAGTGATGCCGAATGCTACGGAGAAGAGAGTGTCTTAGCCTCGTTGAAGTAATATATGTAAGAAATTAATGAGTAGGAGGTTTATCAGTGCGAATAAATATGCAGATCCGTGACATGTAGAACCTTTCATAATTAATAAGCTATCATAAATCGAAGTGCCTAAGCCTGCAGGTCTGTGCGGATCAGGGTGGAAAGATCGCCGCTAGTTAACAACTTCGAAAATTCACTGCCACGCGGTGTGGTTACAATAATGAGCTAGCTAAATTATAACTATTGAGATGGGTATATATTTTCCCAACACAATCTATCCGCCTTGTGATCCTTATCAATGAAGCCGACGGGATGCGCACCAGCACACCCCTTGCTGTGCTCTATTTCGCATGTAAAGGAGTTTCGCTGAAGTTTTTCGTTGGGGGCGTGGGTTAGATTTTTATGGGTCTAATATCCTCGGCGAGATTCTCGGGTCTATCCCCCAATCCAATGCAGTGGCCAACGAAGCCAAATTTACGAAACAATTGCTGTAACACTTCTCAGCGCGTGGCCAAACCCTGTTGCCATCGATAGCGAACTCTGATTGTTTCGATCAGACCACTCTACAGTTTTGGATCTAGCTGTAGCTAGCCGGGTCTATGGAGGGCATAGCAAAAGGCTCCCTACTAACTAGAGGGATGGAATAAAGGAATGGGAGGAGCGGATGAAGGAAATATACGGGGCTTGGGTAATTGTGGAAGTCGGTAGGGGGTCGGGTAATAGAAAGACAGTGGAAGCAATTATATGCACTTTAAGAATAGGAATTGAAGAATTGCAGGTAATTAGAGTCCTTCAAACCCGCCATTCGGCAAACCGCGGATTACGTGAATCTGAGTTAAGATTAGAGGGGTTCCACCTCGTTTTCGATGTAGAGTTTTTGACAGCACTCTTAGCAGTTTTTATCGTTTCCCACTGAATATTCCCTTTCTTGTATTCCGGTTTTCAAAAATACAACCTAAAGGACAAGAGTCTAAATGCAAATTTTCCGTTAGATTCTACTTAGCTTTGGGGTGGAGTTTATTTTACCTTATTTGCAAAAGACTTCGGACCGTCCAATTTTGTACATATTTAGCATCATGTCGATTGAATTTGTGGAATTAAAATTCGCTTTTGCCTCGTGGTATAGCGAGCCTTCAGCGTTTTTTCAGTTCAAATACTTGATATTTGCACAAAAAAAACACGCTAGCTGATTCGTCATGCCGTTGCTGGTGGCAGGGGATTCATCTTGCGTACATCCTAGCATGGTTGCAATTGCTAGTTCGGAGAAAGACTAATTTTTAACATGCAACATCGGTGCCAACCCGAAGGTGATACCGAGTTAGATTTTTTTTTTTTTTTTTTTTTTTTTTATTACAGGGGAAGGGATAGACTGGGCAGTACGCCTTGATCGGAAAAAAAAAAAATCAACTAGAAATTACTCGTACGAGTGAATATGACCAACAAACACGCAAATAATCAACATCTGTAATGATTTTCATGGTACGTCCATTGTGTGGTGCGCGTAATGTTGATAGAGGGGAGCAAATTCAAGTAGAAATTGAACTTTTTGTGTGAATATGATTCCAATTTTTGTTACTTTAATTTTGCTTTTGCCCATCGTTATTTTCCCATACGCTTCATAATGAGAAAATCCGGTTTCACATCTTTCCAATGAACTTGCAGATAATATTTACTCAAGAGGGCATGAGATTCCTGCAACATTGTTGAGCGGTATTACGAGTCTCATTGCTTATCTCTATTTCTCCATTTTTCTTGGAACGAAAAATTTATTAGATACATAATAATTACGGTGGTTTGTGGTTTGTGGGAAGTTATGGTTGCTAAAAGATTCACCCCTCACTCTTTTCTCTTACTTTCTTCCTTCCTTCCTTTCTTTTTTCTCTTCTCTTCTCTTCTCTTCTTCTTTTGCTTCTTTTTCTTTTTCTTCTTTTTCTTCTTTTTCTTCTTTTTCCTTTGCTTCCTTTTCTTCGTTTTCTTCTTTTTCCTTTTCTTTCTTTTTTTTCGTTTTCTTTTTCTTCGTTTTCTTCGTTTTCTTCGTTTTCTTTTTCCTTTTCTTCTTTTTCCCTTTCTTCTTTTTCTTCGTTTTCTTTTTCTTCGTTTTCTTCTTTTTCCTTTTTTTCTTTTTCCTTTTCTTCCTTTACTTCGTTTTCTTTTTCTTCGTTCTCTTTTCTTTTCTTTTGTTTTCTTTTTCTTTTTTTTCTTTTTCTTTTTCTTTTTTCTTTCCACCAATTATTCTCCATACACTGTTATTTGCTTTCTATTTTTACCATTCACGATTTTTTTTTCTTTTCCATTTCCTTTGAATTTCTCGTCCTTTTACTTTCTTTTTCTTTTCTCCTTATTGTTTTCCCCTCCTCCTCCCCCCTTCTTCCCCCGGAATGAAACGGCGACGTTAAATTTCAAATGCGAGTTGGCTATGTTAGAATAAATATCACCGCGTACAATTTACCCGTGTATTGCTATAGTTGCCAGAGTGTCCCCACACCTGCACCGACAATTTGTTACTCATGTACCATTTTTCCCAACTAGTTCTAACTGTTTCTTTCTCGGCGGGAAGGGTTTCTTCATCGCCTCCTATCTCCACTCTCCACTCTTTTGCTGAAGTGATTATTGGTCATTCGTTTCCGAGTATTAGCGTAAATTCAACGTTCGCTTCCACCGTCTATCTTTTACAGCTGCGATCTTCGTGAATCACTCGAATGTCCCATTATCGTTGCGCTGTAACGGTCAACTTTTTCGATAGGCGGGCAGGTGTCTGATTTGGTGTTTATTGCGTAGTCGAACCTTCATCGCATGAGTTGGAGCAGCGTTTGGGAAATGGCAACGATTACTAAGTCTAATGGGTTAGGAAAAATTGTAAACTGGTACTGTCCGATTTCTGGAGAGTTCCATATTCTGGGAATGGATGCTAGCAGTTCGATGTCCGGAATCGCTAATCTGTGCGAAGAGATCGCAGGTGACGGAGTCGGCGATTCTCTGCCGGCTGTTGGGTTTGTAGCCATGAGGAGCCACGATATGCCCATCGTGTTGGTCCATATTCCCAAGGCAAAGCATAAGCTACCCTACCGTTTCTACACTTTAAAATAATACGCCTCGAAAAGAGTACGTAAAAAGCGAATCCTAAACTTTAAATCAAAGTATATTTCAACCCAACCTGACTTTCGTTGCGTTGATCCTACACACACACTCTAAAAAAAAAAAAAATAAATAAAAAAAAAAACAATTCCATCCTAACATAATTCAAACCGTAGTGACCTCCTTGTCTAGCCAGAAAAAACCCGTACATACCGTTCCGGCTCCTCCAACAGGAATCGAGAAAAAGAAAAAAAGAGCAAGATCGTAACTCCAAAACAACAAAATGCAAATCACAATCCAAAAAGCGTTTATTCGAAAAAGAAGGGGGAAAAAGCAATTAAATCTCTAACGATTCTACCTCCGATCCACTTCTTCGCCGCTCCCCCACACCCTCGTGATCAGACTTTTGTGCCGGCGGGGCTTGCTCGAGTTTAGTGCAGATCCAGGTGGAGGCGTACATGTTGACCCTGCGAAATTAAACGATTAGCATTTCCCGTGATGTAGAAAAAAAAGATAGATGTGATACCGATCTATGCAATTCCCTGGCGTTCTATTTCCAACTCTCTTCGTAGCGAATCCTTCTTGCTCAAAGACGGCGATGTACCAAGGATTCAGCCCGGCCGATCTTAGCAAGACGCGGCCGCCGAACTTCATGGCATTGTTAAGAGCTTTGATTTGCTGCTTGCTGTTAATTATTGGATCTATTGAAGACACGGGAGACATTTTTACCTCACGAGCTTCAACCCCATCGGTGTCGAACCAGTCCATGGAGTCCATGATCACAGCGACAGTTAAAGTTCTAGGCTTGATTCTCGTAAGTACCTCCATAATCTCATCGGTATGAATCCTAACTCCATCAAATGCCCCAGCCTTGGAAAGTTTCGCGTGAGCTTTTTGGGTAAGATATTGCGGGTGACACCTCTCAGTGTAGTATCCTTTCAAGCAAAGCAAGTAGAAGTAGTTATCCTCTCCCAACAGGCCATTCTCGACGACTGGGTCCAACGTATTGACGACATATTCCCACATAGCTTTTCCGCTCTTGTCTCCCTCGCCGACTTTCCAGCTGTGGCTGACTTTCTCTTGCTGGCCATTTCTACTGTAGTAGTCGCCGTAGATCATGTCGCGTTGGTTCGTGGGGACACCCAAGGCCTTCCACAAGAACTGCTCGTTGCCAATAATTCCCCAGGATACCCAGCGGGAAAGCATAAGCGGTCGAATCTTGTTTCTCCATATCTCCTTTTGCTCATTGAGAGTGTTTGCCGCGCACATTCTCTCGACGTCTTTGGCTAACCCGAAAAACCTGAACAACCATTTCGCAGCCTTGATTGCATGTCTCGATTGCCCGGTTTCGTACAGTCCGCTGGAAGAAGCAGAAGTAAAAACGCTGGTATGATCAAACCAATATTGGAAAGCACGAGAAGAAAGGTGAGGCGACATTTTCGAGATCAAGAGTTCTCTGAATTGCGGGTGTTTCCCCTCTCCAAAAATCTTCCAAACGTCCTCGTGGGGTAATGAGGTAAATGCAGCCAGTTTCAATTCCAAGAGATGGTTCTGCGTCGGGTTCAAGTCAACGGCGTGGATACGCTTCGGCGATCCTTCGATGATGTAGTTCAAAATATTGTCTCCTGCACTAGTAATAGCCAAAACGACGTCATCACTTTTCATCTTCAACAGTCTGTGGTCAACCCGAGGATCTTCCCAGGTAAACGCGTAAATATATGAGTTTCCGAATTGAGTGTGTTTCTGCAACATCTCATCATAGTAGATCCTCCATCGATGGTTCTGGTAGAAGAAACTGGGGAGTGGCAGGTTCGAAGTCAAATTCAGTACCGCGGCTTCGTAACCTTTGGATCTCAGCTGGAGCTGAGTAGATGACGACTGATTGTTGAGAGCCGAGGTATGGTTCACTGGCGAGAGGTATGGAGATTCAGTGGCAGCAGCGTCGACGGCGGTGATAGTCTCGGAGATGCTTTTGTCGAGGGTCGACGATTTAGGGCAACCAACCCATAAGTAGTAGGGGATACCACCAAGGAGACGATTGCTGTGTGGCCTTGTTAGCACTCAATTTCACCTCCACCAGGTGACACGAACCGTTCGTTAACGCTTAAGACAGTTCCGAATTTATATTCGAGATAATCCCTTCTTCCTTCGTCCAAGTTCACTCTGTCAAATTCAAACCACACCCTCCAGAACTGCCGGGAGAACCAGTTGACATGTCTGCTCAAAACGCCGCCGGTGTAGGTTCTCGCGGAGAAATTGGTCTGACTTTGGACATAAAAGTCGGCAACGCTGATAAGACCGGCGGGCGAGAGGAGAGTCGACAGGGAATCAATAACGGAGTAGAAGCTATTTGCGCACAAATTAGTATGTGGCTCATTGTTTTTATTGAAACGCGCTGGTGCTTACTCAGGGATCATACTGAGCGAATAACTCATAGTAATCCAATCGGCCTTTCTATCTTCATCGTTGTTTTCGGAGACTTTACCGAGTCTAAAGGAGCGAGCATCCATGCAGATAACGTGCACATTATCCCATCCAAGTTTCTGGAATCTCTTCTCCGCGACTGCGCACAGACTGGGGGAGAAATCGACGAGGTAGACTTCGGAGAAGAATTCGGAAACAGGAAGGTACTGGTTAAGGGCCTCGACGTTGTATCTGTATCACCAAAAATCGCTCGTAATTAGTTAATTGCTTGCGAGTAGACGGAATGCGTAATAATATTTACGACTGCCGAATTACATACCCAGTACCACCGCCAATATCAACCCAGATTCTTTCCTTCTTTTCTGACTGTCGCTCTGCCCTTAGCCTCAACTGAGCTGCCGCAAGCGCCAACATTTCCTCGCGTCCTCTCAACAGTTTACCGCGAGTAACATCGTAAATTGCCGCTTGTCCCTTGTAGAAGCTTTCCAAGGCATCTTGTTGGCCTCCGTTGGTAACGGACTTGCTTTGAAAAGGTTTCAGGAAACAGTTGTAGAAGAAAATGGCGTAAGGTCTTCCGTAGTGAATGAGAGTATATACTCCTAATGAAGTGAAGAAGCAAAGAAAAAAGAGGGCAAAGAGCTCTTTATCGAGTGTAGTAAACATGGTTTCCTCCATTTCACTCTCCTACAGCGCATACAACGCCGAAAAAAAAAAAAAAGGGGGGGGGGGGAGGAAACAAAAAAGGATAAATGGGGGGAAAAAAACACAGCTATTCAGGAGTTAATCTCAGCAACTTTCATTGAAGAATTCAAGAAGCCCAAAAAACTCGTGAGGGGGCCCACGAAGTTTAAAACGCAAAGTAAATGTAATAAGCACCCAGTAGTTTTCTGAATTCCTCCTCATCCCCCGAAATAAGCGATATCATATCCCCCACCCCTTCCCCGGCTAGTCCCGTGAAAGAGTCAGTTCAGATACATGCAACCGTCCACTTAGGGCGCTCATGTCATCGCCTCGAACGCGGGACGTTCTTCAACTTCCCGGAACAATTCGCACCTCGAGGACAGATCAGGACGAGGTCTCTGCAGAGAATCGGTATAGTGCATGTCATTTTCGCGGCCACCTGCCAGTAGTTTGCCTTGTCAGGCAAGAGATTTCGTCACGGGGATGCCAGCAAGGCTCTTTCCCAACCGCCAACAAATTCCTGTGAGACGGAAAAGCGAAGACCTCTCTATCAATACATGAGGCCCGATGTTCTTTGGTGTTCGAAATTGCAAGCAGCACCAAGAGCGCATATGCAAATCAATGCATTGCGAATAAATGCGTTAAGTACCGCTAGGTGATCACAGATTCTGGCACGCTACAGCTCAACCTCTCGTGGTGAGCAATGACTGCACATGTTTCGTGTTCTCGCAGAAGGCTTCCTCCGCTGAGCAGCGTGCGCGAATGCTTGTCGTGCGAACGAGCCAATCACGAAGCGTCATCCCCGCATGCAGAACCTTCCACGCACTGCTAGCTCGCGGGCTGATTGGAGCATTTGCTTGTCGCGCTTGTCGAATACATGCAAGTATTGTACTCCACATATATGCGTGAGATCCGGAACATGGATGTCTTTGCTCGATCCCGGGCTTTCAAAAGTATCTCAACCCGTTGCCCACCATTCCTTAATCGCTCTTTTTTATCAGGCCCTCCATGTACTGGTGCATGTACATGTAATGTTCATGTACTTGATGGAACATTCGCTTATTTAAGCGCGATTCGGCGAATGCCTGTATGCATCTTCATGACTCGAACCAGAAGGGCACGATATGTTGCCCTCTCATCGAAATGCAGCCGGCAATTAAAGTTGGGCTGCTGCATGCAGGGTCTGACCCAATGGCGCACGGATGCAAGAGCAAAACAGTGGTAGACGGAGTTTTCACATGAAGGAAACAGGGGTGCCAAGATCGAATCCGCCTGAGCCTCATAATCCGCCTCGTGAACAAGCGATTGGTTACTGTTGATGCCACAGCGTGGGGGAGGCGCAACGCCCCTCCCTGTGCTCAACCGCATTTGTATTCGAGCACATATCTAGCTCAGGCTTCCTGCGACAGCATCCAGCGAGCCAGTTTTTCGTCGTCGACTGCGTGGGCACTCCGTCGTAAATTATTTTGAATGCCATGTCGTTCCAATCGTATGCTCAAGTGGAACTCACCCGTTTAGATAATGCGCTAACCGCTGTTAATTGAGGACCAGAGTACATCACAGTGTTCCTAATAGTCCGCTTAGCCCAGCCCGGGCCAGTCGGGCGGGCGGGCTACGGGCGGGCTAGCCCACTTTCGCGATCATCAATATTTGTTTTATTGAAGTTATTTGTTCACCCCTCAAGGCCCAAAATATGTGTACCCATAGCGAACATAGAGAAGAACGATTCAGAGCGTAGAAAAAAATACTTGTTATGACGACGTATACAAAAACAAACCTAACACGAGAGCGAGAGAAAAATACAGACCCAATAATGGCTTATACAATACGGCAATTCTATAAATTTTTATAGGCTAGAGGAAAGATAAGAAATTGGGTGGTTAAATCTGGGATATGAACACGGGTACTTTGACCTTTGATCATCAACGGAGGCTGGAAGGGGAAATTTGGATGTTAAGTGGCTAAGGAAAACCCTAGCCGTTTTTTTAGTTTATTTTACAAGGTATATAGCCCAAACCGCCCGGCTAGCCCAGTTGAACCTGTCCGGCTGGGCGGGCTAGCCCGATATTTCATGCTCGGCGGGCGCGCTTTCGTAGCCCGCCCGCCCGCCCGGCGATTTTCGGGCGGCCTATTGGGAACGCTGGTACTACATCACGCATACCTACGTGTATTTGTACCGACTTGCATACATAGTTCAAGCTGCAGCAGCATGTATTGTACTTTACTTGTAAAGTACTCTACATGTACCATGGCCATGTAACAAGGTATGATAATCGAGTATATCTACCTCAAAATCCAGCTCATGAAAAAAAGAAAACTAGAAAACAGCACTTCGAGGATATTGCAATTAGAGTTGCCGGTGAGCAACATTTATGAGGCTGGAATTGTGAAAGGTCGACACGAGAATATCTATGTAGCAGATACCAAGCTCCGTACAGGAGAGGTCGGTTGGGCAGCCTGTCCAGGGCCAGGAGGACCAGCGAGACGGCGCTTTGAGGTACATGTTTTTATACAAGCGATCACGACTGGCAACGATGTGCTGAACCTATGTTTTACCAGCCATCTCTTGCACATAATCATGATCATTGATAAATGCATAAGTATCCTGTTTATTCGATCCTGTGAGTTGAAGTCACGAGATCGGATAGGATGGGATTGCTATACGAAGCGAACTACGAAAGAGAAAAAGAGCTAACTAAACTAACTAAAAAATTTCTTTGACTGTAATGCGTTCCTCTCCTGAAGTACACTCCTCATTTCCAACAATCCGACCGTCTTTTTATACCTCCTTAGCGCTACCAGCTTACAAACTATTTCCTCGTATGTACAAAAAGTCTGCGACCACTTTTCTTGGCAGAATAGATACCTAAGGAGATTGAGATATGTCAGGGTGAAGGAGAAGAGATACAGTTTGATGATAAAATTACTCAGTCTTAAGAGAGAAAGGCAGGGTAGAAACTGGCGAGATCGAATGCCCTTGCATTTTACTTAATAAAAAATGCCTGTGATAATATAAAATTCATCAATAAAGCTGCTCTGAATAACCAAGAAGTGAGCATCTAGCCTGAATAAAAAAGGCTATTTTGTCAATATCTTTTCAAGTTTATTGATATGATTTTAGTCACTGAGCACTATAAATAAAAAAAAAAAAAAAAAAAAAAATATGCAAAGAGTAAAATATACCTCATAAATTAATATTTCCCTCATTGAAATCTTACAATGACAACCCTTAGCTACTTTGCTCATGTACCCTGCTTTTACATAGGGGTCCTTTATATTATCAAACTTATTATAAATATGAGTAAATTTATGATCAGGGAACATGGCAGTGATGTCTAGCATCTACTATCTTATTGTGATACCTGATTTACCCCTAGTCTTCATTAGGTTTTTAGGAATCTCTAGCCAATCTATAATTTTTCCAATATCTCTTTCTTACAATTGCTAGCTAATTTACCATCTTTAGAGGGTAAGGAGAAATTTATAACACTATTGCCATCACTTGATTTATTGTCAATGGTAATGGTATGCTTGCTACTTATCATATACTAGTATGGCAGTGAAAGTAAATTAATAACAAGAATGAGAAGTGGTATAGGTAAATGTAAAATTAATTTTTACTAGAGTAGGTAATAAGAAGCTTGATAGGGAGGAATTGCTGTTCATAAATTGTAAATTTAGATGAGCATGATTCAATTATATGAGATCAATATTAGTATATCAATAGGTGTAATGTTTAGGATATCTTGAATTATTAGTTGAGTATAACTAACATTTACATTTTGAACTAGGCCCTAAACTTAATTCACCCTAGTGTGTGGCTGATAAATCACTTTTTATCATATAAGTTCCTTATCCCTTTTGCTGTAATTTAACTTTGAATACATATATTACTCCCTTATATTCTATGGAAATGCATTAGTAGTGTCTAGAGATTATGGCATTACCAGAGCCACTAAATATAGACATCACCAAGGAAGTAACCATAGCATAAATTTTCCTAAGGCATGTTGATAGGTTACTACAATTCTCTAACTTTCTATTTCCTTCTATATAACTTATTATACCTCATTATCAATAGCCATATAGAGAAGATTATTGGAGCTATATTATTAGTCTAACATTAATTCAAAAAATTTTACAATTATTTATTAACATTGCAATATTTTTCATGTAATTTTAGATGGTAGTTTTAAGTCATACTTCTATATAAGGAGAGAGTCATTTAAAGTACTCTACTAGTACCTCTATTATAATCTAATATTCTATAAGGAGTATAGATCCCCTTAGGCTAATATCTCTATGTAGTTAAGGACTACATTATACTGTCTTAGATAGAGTTTTCTAAAAATATTGTCAAGAGTAAAGGTAGGTCGGGTGTCATGTGAAAAAAGGTGGATAAAATACATCACCTCTAATTTCCTACATAACAAATTCACTCAAGTTTATAATAACTTTGATAATATAAAAAGGTCCTCTATAAAAGTGGTAAACATAGATTAGAAAAATGGCTAGGGGGTATTATTGTAGGATCTTAATAAAAGAAATCTTAATTTCTAAAGTATATTTTTCCCTTTCCATGTTTTTTGTCTTTTTTTTTATAGATAACTTGATTATATATGAGGTGAAGCTAAGCTATACATTATTACCCTATTCCACTTTAACTAATAAGTTTTATCTATTTAAAAGAATCTTCCCTTTGTCCTACCCTACCTTCTAATAGTAACTATAGGTCCTTCATTCCCTTATAGCTGTAAATGCTATATATTTATAAGGTGAAACTTAACACTCAAAGATTTCTACCCTACAGTTCTTGAGAGACCTGATAGAGTTATTATAGAGAAAATTATTACCACAATATAGAGTTTACGTACTTCGAATTATTTAATCATAACATAGGATTTGGCTTTGCATTCAAACTATAGGAATATAAGCTAGGATTCCTATCATTTTTAACTATTTCCCCTAATAATATAAAAACTAGGAGTGATTGCTAATTATGTTAGCTAACCCTACAGAAAGAGAAACTCCTTATCTTACTTACTCAGATCTTCTACATTAGAGTGCAGATTTGTCAAATATGCATAGAGGCTATAACCATTATAGAGTAAGCATATTAGGCTACAAAGATAGAATCTAGACTAGATCAGGTCCCCTCTGTAATATTTAATAAGTTCTACAGCTATATATAGTTTTCCTATTTAGGTTATTTTACATCTCTTCCCCTCCAGCAGGGTATTTACACTCAATTAAAAGAAAGAACATAACAGGAAGAGAAAAGATGATCTTCCTCTCCAGCTATGTATCTAACAAAAGACAGTACATATTTCCTCCACATGAGTCCTAGAGCAAATCCCTCTAATCATATAATTAATAGCTTAAAAATAATATACTGATACCTCAAAGCAGATTCCTATAGCAAAGTCAATTATTTTGTATCAAAATTTTAATAGCACACTAGAAATACCTTCAATTCCCTATATCATAAACTGTAGTTTTTAGTTCTGTAATTTGTCCATCCTGTTCTAGTAAAATATAGCTAACATTTGTAGACTTGCTAGTTTCCAACTTTGATGATGACCTTCTTCACTAGAGATGATATCTAGCTACTTAATTGCAAGCTACTTCTTCTAGTTAATTAAATATAAATCTCTACCAAAGATGCTATAAAAAGTAACTGCAAAAAAATAGACTTAGTTAAGTTGTTTCTTTACTCAAGAAGCTATAAATTAATATTGTACTATATGTGACCATCATGGCTATGGAAGATAACTGATTCTCTATAGTTAGCTAGGAATAATATAGAATTGATATATACAATTCCTTTAACTTTCCTACCTTCACTATAGGTATTATATAAGAAATACTAAGAATCTATAGAATAATTCTATATCCTCTCCTTATTAATACCACTAATCGATTTATATAGGCAAATTTTATTGAAAACCACTTATTTCCCTTATGCTTTATTAATGATGATAGGTCCTAATTGATAGAAACCTATTTTACACTGAGTTAACCTAGTCATGTTTCCTAGGATATATGTATTACTATACAGTAAAGTTGCTTTTTCTGCCTTATTTTGTCAATGATTTGGATGAGGTTTGTAAATTTCATTGTACAATTATCGTTTTTTTATATGTAAGATTGTTAAATTGTAGGTAGATAGAGTTTGACCATTAGCTAGAGCCTTTGGTAGTAAAACTATTATTTATAGTAGACATGATGTGTAGATTTTGTAGAAGAATTTGTAGAATTGTGTAGAAGATGAAGTAGTGCATGTTATAGAGGCTGTGCATGATAAAGGATTGTAGATTGAATACTTCATCTGATATATATTTAAGGTTATGGTCTAGAGTAGTTTATAGATCTTACAAGATATCTCTTAACTAAAGGTATTTATCAGTTTCCTATAAAAAAATCCTTAGTGATGTTAAGCTTCTAACTAAGATTAACCACTCTCATATTACAGGGATTAACTTATCATATAATTTATCTTCTATACTTAAGCTTGTTTTTACTTGAACTATTTATGAATTAGTATTATTACTAGGTTGAGGCTGTAGGGATAAAAATGTAGTGGTAGTTAATGTAAGTAGTTAGCTATCAATGCATTAAGGTAGCTGTTGATGAAGTATAGCTATAGCAGGAAAATTGGTGTAGTGTTGAAAGAAGAGGTATAGTCATCAAATTATTATAGCTGTAGTTGATAAATAAGGGCTCTAGTCTAAGAATTATAGTAGGGGATGATAAATTATAGTAGTGGTTATTAAAACAGGCTAGGCTATAAGGGTGGCTTACCTAGAGAAGCTATACTAAAAGTCACAAATAAAGGAGACATTGAAATGAGAAGGGAGAAAGATTTTTTTTTTTTTTTTCATTTTTATCTCTGCAAAAATCTATGTCCTTCATTATATAGTTTCCATAGATTTTTAACCACATAATTCTTAAGATTTACTTGAATATATCTATAAGCCCTAGTGCTTTCTTATCTTGTATAGCAAACTAAATAAACATCATAAAAAGAATTATCTTATAAGGTAGAACATATTTTAAACATTATTAAGAGAATATAGAGTTTTAGTAGATGCACTTCTTCAACCTACTATTACTTTAAAAACAGAAAGAGAAACATAATTCTACATACCACTATTGCTTACCTAACTATCCAGAGTTTATATAAGTCTACTTCCTAATAATTATATAGTTGTCTTAGTATTCAATTATGTGCTTACCTTACCATACAATCGTCGAAGAGGCTGTACGAAAGTTCTTCCCCGCCACCACCGGATTACACCGCAACTTCTTGCACAAGAAGTACATCGTGCACAATGTGCCAACCCCAGTCCTCAACACCTCCGAGTATGAACATATGTCGCTTATCCGAAAGGAGATCGAGACATTCAACCACGGAGTGGTCCTTGCCCAAACCCCTCGCTGGCTCGCGTCGAAAGACAAGCTTGTCGGCAAGCCTGCTTCCTCAATTGTCATCACGGTCGTGGTGAACAATAATCACTATCGCATTTCCCAAGGTCTTACAATACTTAACAAAAACCGCAGGACCGACCCCTACATTGCCTTCTCGAAGGCTACCCAATGCTCTCGATGCTGTCGCTTCGGCCATCACCAGCTGAAGTGCACCTTTTCCCCCCGATGCCGCATCTGTGCCGGCCCCCATGCTATCTTCGAGCACTCATGTGGTAACACTGAGTGCAAATGCCGAGGACAACAATGCGAACATACAGTACTTAAATGTGCTAATTGCAATGCCGCCCACCCCGCAAACGATCCCCTCTGCCCCGAATATTTGAAAGCCTTGGCTGAAAATAATAAGCGAGTGGAGAACCTGCGTGCCGTGATGGAAGAGGGAATGGAGACTTAGGGCCCCTCGGTAGTTCATCTTTCTTTCCGCTTTTGTTGTTCCCTTTGTGTAAAAGTTTTACGAGTTTGACCTGTGTTTTCTCCTCTGTCTTTTCTCTTTCCTTTCTCTTTGGTTAGTGTTTCTCGCTTCTACCTCGATTCCTTCCGGTTGTTGTAAGGTTCGCCTCGCTGGAGATGGGAAAGGGGTTCCCTGGGCTTGTCTTTTTCCTTTTTCGCTTAAAAGTTCTTCCTGCTATTTTAACGTACTGGGTGGTCGCTTTTGTGCCGGTCGCGTTTTCTTTTTGGAGTTTCGCTTTCCCCCGCCGTTCCTTACCTTCCGCCCCGTATCTTCCGGAGTTTATTGCGTGTAAGCGAGGAGGATTCGGGAACAAACCTGTATTTATCTTTACCGTAGACTACGCTACCGACGTTAGGTCGGCTGTCTTTTACCTCCGTCATAGCTTGTCATAGCTGCAAGCGGAGGTTCTTTTAGACGACCCCTAGCGGGGTCGTAAAGATAAAATAAAATTGAATTTCCCCCCCCCCCTTACCATACAATTATGTACTTGTTTTAGTATACAATTATGTACTTATCTTAGTGTACTATTATATACTATTCTTAGTATATATATGCAGTCTATAAAACTGATAGGTGGTGTAGTTTTTCATATCTATTTAATAAGTTAGTGATACAACTCTTGCTATAACTATCATATTCCTTATATTGGAAAAGAGTTCTTAGGGTTGACTACATTCTTTGATACTATTTAAGAGGAGCTGTTTCCTACTTTATAGACTTTATAATATATTCCCTCTCTGGTATCATATAAAGGGTTAGCCATTAGGTGTATAGTTATTTTGCTATGAATAATTCTATATTTCTTAATTTTTTAACCTATTGAATAACTACCTTAGTCTTTTAACTAGCTATATAGTTTATTAGCATTTAGATAATAACTTATATAGGTATGCTAATAGTTACTTGACTACTATTCTAGCCTCTTTTTGCTTTGAGCAGCATTTATAGGATATTATAACTCAGAATATCATATAATATTCTAATGTATCATTCTGTTTCAGAGGTTGAATTTTGTAAGAAGTGTGTTTAAGTGATATATAATAAGGTTTCTATCTATCCATAGAGTTGAGTTAAGTCTCTAAGGTTACAAAACATATTTCTCAGTAAATTTCATCTATACCTTATCTATTATTATAGATTTTAGCTATGTAAAAATCAATGTTATTATAATCTACATGTAAGCTAAGGATTATTTTTTTTTCTCTGCTATACTTATTAATGTATCTTTTACATTAGCTGAGGATCTTGAAGAAGAAGATTTTGAGGCTCTTATAAGTATCAGCTTATTATACATTCAGATAGTAAATTTGATATTATATCATTGGCTAATACCCTTGTTTAGAATTTCTGCCATTTTACCAAAGTGGAAATGAAAGAGATATTAGTTACACTTAGATTACTTCTAATTTTAATATTTTTCTATAGGTCAAAAGGTAATATATAAGACTGCAGGTTTTACAGTTATAGAATGTCTTGTATACTAAGAGTAGTATCTTAAATATATACTTGTAATGAACTGTGGTCATGTACTTTCCTTCTTGTTGTATTCTCCTTATGTTTCCTATTGTCAGTGATGTTCTTTGGAATTCTGTGTTATGAATCATGAGTTATCACTCGGTCATGTACAGTCACTCATATTGTGTTGTCTGCCTTACAGAGGTCATGAGAACAGTGTTCAGATTGAATGACATATGGAGAAGGGTCATGTGGATAAAACAGGTTTTACAGAGAAAGAAAGGAAATACAGGACCGCGAGATTTCTTTCTCTTTTATACCAATCGCCAAGAGCACTGCCTCCCTTCTAGAGCAGTCTTCTTTATGTAGTATCTTAAGTATACACCTTATGAATAAAGAGTTATTCCTACAAACCTTCAGCACATCATTGCCTCACTCAATGCACATCTCTTAAGTCCTCTAAAGAGTTGTGTATCTTCTTCCACCCTGATTTACCCCCAAAACCCTGATACAGACTGAGCACTAGTTGTATGGCTGAAGGAGTTGTCTGTGACGGATCACCCTATATGGTTCGTATATAACTCGGTAAGGATACCTCAGGCACGCTTCGCAAACGCTACTGAGTAAACTCAGATATCTCGGCTAAACGAAAGCTCAACTGGAAGATATCGTTCCTACGACGAACAGGGTGGACTTCAATTGTTGAAGACAAGAAAAGATGAATATATTCTTTAAGGCTCGAAGATAACTCAAAGGCTCGTACAATGGTACTCACAGAGAAGACAAGGTAGCAATGGCTAAAGAAGGAAGGAAGGAAAGACAACAAGACAGAACACCCGTGCGCTGATATACCCCATCCTTTACCTGAGCTGACAAAGAGATGACAAAGGAAATAGAAACACAAAGAACTAAGACCCGTCTAGACCATCTCCTGATTCCCAATCGCCGAAACCTGCAGAAGAGCCCGGAAAAGACAGGACGCGATTAGTACTCGATTTTGACTATGATCGCCTATCACTCTCGGGCCTCACTCCCGATTAGTGATAGTCTCTCGTGATACGAGTCTGATCGCCCGATCATGACCTCATGGCTGACTAGGCCAATGTCGCGTCATGCCGTTAGCCGATCACGTGCCCATGGGGCTGACTTCCCACGCTTAGTCAAGGCTAACGGCAAAGCCACACCATGCCATGTTACGCCATAAGGTCATGTGACAGAGGATCATCTCCAGAGCGCTTAACACACTGGTGAAGGGTAGAGATGGCATACTCACATGTTGACAATCTAAGCGTAACCTCTATCATAGCGCATCGTCCAGGTACCTTGACGCTGACCACTACCGGTGTTCATGACATTGTCCTTTACAATACTGTAGGAATAAGAGCACTATTCCTATAAACCTTTAGCACCTCCTGTCCTTCTGATTCAATTGATGTGAATACCCCTCAGTACTCTACCTAGTCATGTATCCTCTTCTTTCCTGATTTACCCCAAACCTGCTGTAGCCTAAGGACTAGTTTATATCGCTGAAGGAGTTATCCTTTACATCTTATAGGATAGATATATTATAGTTTAGCTTTCTGAGTTAAGATATCTGAGTTTACTTAGTAATACTTTAAATTATACCTGATATATCTGTACTAAGCTATGTATGATTATAAGGGACTATTCATCATACTAATCCTTTCTAGCTTATCTTAATCTAACTACTAATAGGATTTTGATTTCCTATTGGTCACTATTATATAAACAGGGCATGTACACTTAATTAAGAGCAAAGACATATTCATATATATAAAAGTATCAGGATATACCTTCATCCACTAAGAACTGTCAGGGTAACATTCATACTGCTATTGTCTTCATCAGTTGCATTTGCTTACATGGACTTAACTAGTAATTATAGAACTATATATAGTTAGGGAAAACTTGGTTATACAACAAAACTTATAACTAACCAGAAATTATAGTATTAAGGAGTAGTGTGAGTAGGATTTGAACCTACAACATTGCACATTGCTATACAATGTCACCAGGACAGCTATACCACTAGACTATCCTTGCCCTATCTAGCTACTAATGGGACTTTGATTTCCTATCAGTCACTATTATATAGATAGGGCATATACACTTAATTAAGAGTAAAGATATAGTCATATACATAGGAGGGTTATGACATACCTTTATCCACTTCTCTAGCTACTAATACTATTGCTACTTATTATATTATAAACCTTTAATATATATGATTATGGAATACATGAGGAGAGTCTAGTGGTATAGCTATCCTGGTGTCATTGTATAGTAATGTGTAATGTAGTAGGTTTAAATCCTACTCACGCTACTCCTTAATACCATCATTTCCCATTTAGTCATAGGTTTTGTAGCATAAGTGCGTTTTCCCTGACCATATATAGTTCCCTAATTACTAGTTGAGTCTATGTAAGTGAATGCGACCAATGAACACAATATCTGTATGAAGGTTACCCTGACAGTGCTTAGTGGATAAAGCTACATCCTAATGCTCCTATGTATGCAAATATATCTTTGCTATTAATTGAGTATACATGCCCTGTCTATATTATAGTGAGTAATAGGAAATCAAAATCCTATATGATTATGGAATTATTATAGTTACCTCTAATTCCTCCATTACTGTAGGCTATAGCTACTATAGTAGCTATGCTATGTATACTTCATTAGTGACTATTCCACCTACTAGTTATAGTTAGAGTTCTATTTTGCAAGCTTAATATTGTATAGAGCATAAACTAGTGACTTTACAAACATGAGAAATGCTAATTATACTGATAAGGTTGCATCTAATATCCTATTATTAATATGAGCATGTAATTTTTTTTTTTCAACAAAGCCCCTACTAGGATTATAAATTCATAGAAATTATTAAATTATATTGAGATATACAAAACCAATAATAAGCAAATAATTTGCTGAGTCCTCTATTCCACTACACTTGACTAAGCCTAGAACAATTCAACTGCATTTTAAATATACACTATTTATTAGTATTCATTACTATAATAAAATACAAATTGAATACATTTAACTATAATATTTAAGCTTCAGAATTGATCTCCTAAGGTCCTACTAATGACATTAATTTACATAGTGTTCATCCCTAAAATAATAGTTCCTAATAGTAGTGTATAATTGGAACTCTTTACATACCTACAAAGGTGAGATTACAGGAATCAATTTCTATAGGTGTTGTGGGTTTAGGGCTAGGAGATTGTCAGTTTCTATCTTTTTAAATATAAATTTTAGTCATAGTAGTAAGGGCAATAAGAGGGGAACAAAAAATCCTAGTCTAGCTATTAACAATAATATACATATAGCTTTTTAAGAATGCTAAAGTGTAATGAATGGTGGTTATGTACTTTACTACTTCTCATATTCTCCTTGTGTTTCCTATTATCAGTAATATTCTTTGGAATTCCACATTATGAATTATGAACTGTCACTTGGTCACCTATAACTACTCATGTTTAGCTGTCTGCCTTGTAGAGGTCATGAGAACAGTATTTATATTAAATAATGCATGGGAAAGGGTCATATAGACAAAGCAGGTTTTGAAGAGACTGCTCTAGAAGGGAGGCAGTGCTCTTGGCAGTTAGTATAAAAGACGGAGGAAGTTCATATAGTCCTGTATTCTCTCTCTTTCTTCTTCTATGCCTAATCACTGGTTTAGTCCATGTAAGTGAATGCAACTGATGACCTTAATACCTGTATAAAGGGTTACCATGATGGTCCTTAGTGAATTTGTTCCTATGTTATGTGACTATATAATATGCAATTAAGTTTATGCGATGCCCTGTCTATATATTACTCATATAAGGGAAGATCAAGTTCTCTCCTTCTTCTAATGCCCTGCCTATACCATAGTGAACTGAGGGAGAAGCATATCCTCTCTTTCTTCTATGTAACTATATTATATGCATTTAAGTTTATGCGATACCCTATCTATACATCAGTAATCCAAGGGAAGATCAAATCCTCTCTTTCATAGGGGGAGGATGGTCAAATGGTATAGCTATCCTAGTATCATTGTGCAGTAATGTACAATATCATAGGTTCAAATCCTACTCACCTCATTCTATACCATAAATTTCTGGTTGGTCATGGGTTTTGTAGTGTAGGTGAGTTTTCCCTAACCATGCAACATTACCTAATTACTGGTTAGTCCTTGTAAGCAAATATGACTAATGACCTCAATAGCTATATAAAGGGTTACTATAATAGCACTTAGTGAGATCGCTCCTATATATGTAGCTATGTCTTTGTAATTAAGTTTGTGTACATGCCCTGCCTATACTATAGTGAACCAAGGGAGAAGCGTATCCTATCCTCTCTTTCTTCTTACCATATAAAGGGTTACCCTGATAGTACTTAGCGAATTTGCTCCTGTATTACACAACTATGTCATATGCAATTAAGTTTGTGCAATGCCCTATCTGTACATCAGTGATCTGAGGGAATATCAAATCCTCTTTTTCTTCTTTCACTATATAAAGGGTCACCCTAATAGTACTTAGCAAATTCGCTCCTGTATTACATAACTATGTCACATGCAATTAAGTTTGTATGATGCCCTGTCCATACATCAGTGACCTGAGGGAAGATCAAGTCCTCTCTTTCTTCTTAACCCTACTCATCTCATTCCATACCACAAATTTCTGGTTGGTCATGGGTTTTGTAGCATAAGCAAGTTTTCCCTGACTATACAAGGTTGCCTAATTACTAGTTCAGTCCTTGTAAGCAAATGTGACTGATAACCTCAATGGCTGTATGAAGAGTTACCCTAACAGCACTCAGCGAGATTGCTCCTATCTATATAGCTATATCTTTGCAATTAAGTTTGTGTATACACCCTGCCTATGCAATAGTGAACCAAGGGAGAAGTATGTCCTCTCTTTCTTCTTTACATGGTATCTTAAGTATACACCATAGGAATAAAGTACTATTCCTGTAAACCTTCAGCACATGATAGTATTGCTCTATATACACCTCCTAAAGCCCTCTAGAGAGTTGTGTATCTTCTTCCATCCTGATTTACCCCTAAACCCCAATACAGACTAAGGATTAGTTGTAGCACTGAAGGAGTGGGAGTTGTCCTTTATATAAAGTTATTCTAATCTAGATAACAGATGTTATACTATTATAACTAATAGCAAATCTGATAGTGGTAGGCTTATTTACTACTTTAACTTAAGGTATTATGTATCTAACTACAAAATTTCATCAAATTACTTTTCTTCCTCTAGTATAAGAGAAAAAAAAAAAGCTGCAAAATGCTCCTATACTACTACTTCCTATAGTGTGTACTAATAGTCCCCAACTACTCATCTTAGAATAGGTTAGATAAATTCTAAGTTAATTAGCCACATTTCTAAAGCCTACTAGTTAACCACCAAATTCTCTAATATAATAGACTATGTTCTAAGTTAATTCAGTACTAGATATGTTGAATGTTATAGTTAAGGTAGCTAATACTGTGATATATTAAGATATAACTCCAAATATAACCTTATGTAGATATTATTATATAGCATATATATATTAGTAGTTATGAAATATAACATACAAGTAGAAGATGCTAGGAGAATTTTAGATAAGGCACAAGAATAGTTCAGTAATTTCTCCTCCCTCTTTCTCTCTATTATAACCTAAAACATTTATTTTAATGCTAAGTAGGATGTTGCTAGGTAGAGATAGGGATAGGGTAGGGGATATAGACCCTATAGCTATCTAAGCACTATATCTGACTAGTGGGAACACCTTTGAGTGATACTATAAGGGAAGTTTAGCTTTTATAGCCTACCCCGTATTGTCCTCTTTCTCCTTATATAGGGTTATCAAAGTAGTAAGATAGATGATCCTGCTAGTAGTTATATACTTATCTCAAAGATTAAGCCACGTATATCTAACTATAATTAAAAACATATACAGTGAAACTGGGAATGGATCATTAAATTAGTTATCATTTATTCAATAGTATATTAGTACTTATATAACTATAATAATTCTAGACTTAATATGTACTAGAGATCATAACTTCTAAAGGGATATATTTATTAGATAAAAAACTAGTACCTTTAGGCTCCTTGGTGATTTATAAGAACTTAATAAATTGCTTAGCCTTGTACCAGTAATGGTTCATTCAAGTTTCTACCCTATCAACTGTTGATAGTAGGATAGTGGCCTACCATAGTCTAAATAGGTAATAGGGAATTAGGGTTCTATTCTAGACAGGAAACCTATGAAATGGCTACCACATCTAAGGAAGGTAGCAGGAGTGCAAAATACCTAATCCTGACACAGGGAGGTAGTGAAGTTAAATACTGATACAAGGCTCTTTTAGGTCTTTTAATTTGAATGAGTACAATTTAAATCTATTAATGGGGAACAATTCTTGGCTATAACCAATTGGAATACTGCAGAGACAATGCTGGTTATATCAAGTTCAAGCAACACCACTGCTAATGCCATATGCATAATACTTCTTTACACACAAAAGAAACAGGTTTCAATGGAAAAAACTGAAATTTAAATCATATTCTCTGTAAATATAAACCCTCTTATCACATATAAAATGCAAAAAATCCCAATATTTTCAACCTTTTTTTATCTTTTTAAGGTATTTGTAGATGAGATCCTATTAAGCTAAATATATATATATGTTAATCTATATATGCATGGTTGAATTTCCTTATTTAACATGATTTTGTATATAGAATTGGCGTTTACAGGAGGGCGTCTTCATATCACTAATTTACTATATTATCATTAATCTTAGGGGGAAAATGGATAGAAAATAAAAAGTAGAGTATAAAAATGTGATGATACTACTCCATTTTGCTTGTGTGAGTACTTTCTGCTTGTTTTCAGATGATAAGTTAGTATGAATTTTGCGTATATGACCTGGAATTAGTTTTTAGCCTTGAAAGTGTGATAAAGGAAAGTATAAGCCACAGCTTTAAAAATTGCGTATTCAAAATTTTTTCAGTTAAACCTAATTGCTAAATACATAAAATTTAATATATTTTTCGCAGCCTAATAAGATCTTAGCCGCAAGCGCTGTATAAATATAAAGGAGTATAAAAATACGGGAATTTTTGGTATTTTAGTTAAAATTGAAGAGAAGTTATATTTACAGATAATACATTTTAATTTTCAGTATTTTTAATTAAAACATCTTTCTTTGGTGCATCAAGAAGCATTATACATCTGGCATTGGTAATCGGGTTGCTCGGACTTGAGATAACCAGCATTGTCTTTTGCAGCATTCCCGCTGCTATAGCCAAGAATGCCAAGAAAAGTGGTCGCAGACTTTTTGAAATAGCTGTATGTACATGATTAGCCATCTAAATGCGCACCCGTGAATTTGACCTTTTCCTGTCTCCTTCGTCGTGTTTTATGTAGGATAGCCCGAATTATTTTCCCACGCAACACTGCGGCTTCACTTAGTACCGTTGAGGCCGTGTCAAAGAGGTGAATCTATTGAGCCAGTAATCGGCGCTATCGGCTTGACGTTGTAATCATCGTTGAATTGACTGTACTATGTTCAACGTTCGGAAACATATGAATGGAATCTGTCCTCGGGTATACGTAAGGAAAATTATCGAACGAGTTTGTACATGTACGAGTGTGCTCAATAGGTGAAGTATGAAAACCCGAGGAAGTTGAATCCTGAGCACAGGTCGAGCATGCGAATATCCACGCGCTTTGGTTTATTTTATCCTACTTTATTTTTATTTTTATTTTTATTTTTATTTTTATTTTTATTTTTATTTTTATTTTTATTTTTATTTTTATTTTTATTTTTATTTTTATTTTTATTTTTTTTATTTCATTTATTTATTGATTTATTTTTTGAAAAAGGAGCTATTCGCGTGAGGTCTAGTGGCTGTGACACTATTTAACCTTAATCGCATATACATGTACATGCACATGTACGTACATGAACCTTTTTGTGGCAGTTACGTATGCAGTCTCATGGCAGCTGCGATCATAGCTATTGGAGTGTGCGGCCAGAAAGCTAGGACGAGAAATTCATGCGATTGCTAATGATATCTGGAATTATTCCTAGAGTTCACCTCTGCAGAATACATGAGTGAGTCATAATACCCATCTGAAATTAACGAGACACCATCGGGACGCCTGAAAGGAGGCTCTGCGTTCTGATGGGTTTTCAGTAGATGGTACAGAAATGTCTCATGAGTCAGCACTCAATCCTGAGTTAATCTCATGTATGTACCACTTCATGCAGATGCAGGATAATTCTTTCACCCCGAACTCGTACAGTTAATATGCGAAATACTTGCGAGAATTAGTCATAAAAAGATCAAATTAGTTGTGGTTATTTGATACGAAATTGATATTAATGTTACGCTAGACCTAGGTTTGCGTGTATTCTTCCCATTTGCTGCTCTTTAGCCGGACCTGTTTGTTTACCCTACATCGGGGGTCTTTCTTTTATCAGGTAAATTATTATAAAGGTGAATCGTTATGAAGATGAATCATTGTAAATATCCCAGTTCATCTGAGATTTCCTCCTGTTATTTTTATTTCCCTCGATTCCTATATCCTATTGCAGTCCATCTCCGTCCCATCATCAAACATGCATCGTGAATAACTCGTAGTCATTACCTTCGCGGAGACAGCTACAACAGGTCGCCTAATTCACGACTTCTACCCATTTTGCTGCTAGTTGGCCAAATTTCACCGCCCAGCTCAAATTCTCCCAATTTCTCTCTTGATTTTCCTAAACTATGCGTCTTTGATGCCTTTATTATCCGACCGCCGGAGGCAAGCCGTCGGCCGTCGTCTGACCTGATTCTTTAGATCTTCTAATACTTCTTTATAAAAAAGGTCTTTCACCCAACGGATCAACTTTAGGGGTAAGTAATCTCGAGGCTCCCGAGTACCATCCTTGGGCGGAAGTAGTGCGGAGGATATAGTTGATGCTCTTTGTGCCATTTTGCAGCACTGCCGAAACAGTTTTATCGGCGATCTAATTCTCCGGTATTGTACGCTGCAGTTGACACTGTGCTATTATGGATATTGGCGATAGATAACGCATATGGGGTAGAAGTGAATGCATTTCGTCTACTATTTATACACTCATTACAACAACCAAAAAAAAAAAAAAAGAGTAAACAAACGGGATGG
>JABYPW010000187.1:6877-33922 GCA_016880775.1 Phymatotrichopsis omnivora | reverse complement strand
GTTGTTAGTTACAGTTCCAATGCAATTGCGTTATAAGTGTCTCTTTGGATAGGATATCAGAGTTTGCGCGTTTTAACTTTACGAAATCAATGAACAGAAAATAACAAAAATATTTGGCTTCCAGTTGCAAGTGCAGGGCATATCCCTTATCAAAGTTCCTTAACCAGTATTAGGCAACGTAGTTTCTGAATTAGATGATTTTAAACGTACTGAATTCATGGTGGTGGTGAATATTTGGAATTGAACTGTATATTCTCTGAGGTGAGCTTGATATGCATTACGTACGCCACCGTGGTAGGACATGCTAACACAACAGTATTGCCTTTAACCATAATTTTATGGATATTAATTGCTTTAACAAGCGTCTATTGGGCGGGTATTTGCATGTATGTGTGCAGGAAAGGCGAGATGATGTACGTACATGTACGTGTATGTACATGTACATTACGCATGCTGCACCTAGGGGCTGGATGCGATGACGGAGAAGTGCAGGAGAGAAAGTGCTGCGAATATAATGGATTATTTAACAGATGGAAGAGAAGTAAATGTTTTTGATTTTACCGGGAGAACAAGTAAAAGCAATTGCTGCTTTTCGCTTGATTTGGTTTGATTTTTTTTTTTTTTTTTTTTTTTTTTTTTTGCGCATTCCTAAAATAAGCAATGAGCAAAAGACCGATACTTGAATAAAGTCTTTTGAAATATTAGACCGAGTTATCAAGCGAATCTCGGTAGTATTATAACCCTGACCCTTGTATTTTCTGAGACCCACCTCCCCCCACTTTCCGCCCCTCTTGAACGTATTATCGATTATGCAACCCTCATTGCAAATATTTACTGGTCACATAAGGCTAAAGATCTCCAAATCTTCCCACCGCTTCACTCAAGCCTTGATTACCTCTTCGGCCGGTGAATACTTTGTTATACTGATACCGAATTGAATATAACAGGAAATGGTTAGTTTAACTAGCCTAGATTTTTTTACACGGAGAATCACAAGCCTGATACTGTACAAAAATACTAAAAAACGAGCAAAGTTATTTGTTAGCATGGGAGACTTTTGGGAAGGCAACATGGATAAACTTGACCTCCGCCGGATTTCCATTCCCCCAGCGAAGACATCTTTTGAATTTTCTGTGGTTTCCAGTAATAGCTTTTTCCGTGTTCTTCGATCTCGGGATTATTCTAGTACGAAAACCGCTACCGGCTACCTCACGGTATCTAGTTATATACGGAAATTTATATTCATTCGCGGGGATTGATTCCAAGGCGATGTCAAGCCAATAATGTCCGTAGGAGTCGGCTGACGCATAATTAACATTCAAAGTATCCCAAAACGTCATTCATTCTCTTCCTTCGCACCAGTGACCCCGTACCTCCTTGGGTCAAAAGGTTAGGAGGTTAAACGCATACTCAATTGCAAACTTGCAGTTGTCCGGAGAATTTCCGGAGGGAACAGCAGAGAAGATTGCCAGTCTCCTTCGTCTTATGCTCGGGTTCAGGTTTTTATCCATCACCACCTTCAACCGCGAGACCCCGAAAAGTGCAACTCAAGGTATGTGATTGTGGGAGAACCCAGGTCAATGGGTTGGACCAACAAGTCGTAATTCTCGTGACGGTAGTCCGACATTAAACGATCCTCAAACCCGAGGCACATTTTTTCCAGGCCCTTGAAGCTGCAAGTCATGCCATTGATATCTTTTGGTGAGATATAATAGGTATCAAATAGGCGATATTTCCATAATACGAAGCGGGAAATGCAGGAGAGCTCAAGAAGCGTAATTGGAAGCCTAAGAAGTCCTAACCATCGGGGAATTTTGCTTCTGGCTTTCATCGTAAATGATTTTGGTTATGCCTGTTGACAGAAATGAGCTATTTGAGCGGCAGCACCGCGGATTTTAGATGTGCTCGTCTCTTTTCATCACAGAAAGCAGTTCCCACGCCGAAGAGGTTTAATTGGCATCACCAAGTTATTGCAATGTGCGGTTCGCAAGAGCAGAAGAGCCGATTTTCAAGCAGTATGCCTCAATGGTATTCTCTGGGAGTCCTCCGAGCCCGATTTCGAGCGATTCATTGCCCTAGGGGTAGCTCGTATACTCTGAGGGGCCTACTTCAGGCACAAGTTTGTGATCAAGCCTGATTAAACCAATCAGTTCTTGTGTGTATTTCGGCGGCCAAACCAACGAAGGTTCGAGACTTTTGCTATACTGTTTTTCCCTTATGGGAATGCTTTTTTTTCGAGATGAGAATCATCTGATAGCAGGCGTTTCGCATCATGGAGGGAACTTGAAGGATCGTAGTCAGGAACGTCGAGTCCCCGAGAGGTTCAAAGCTGTCGCTCAGCGGAGAGAAAGTAACCAATAAATGATCGCGGAGAAATTATATAAGCAAGACTCTGCCATCTAACTATTCGCCCGCATCGGTCAGGTTGCGTGGGGCCGAAGATGTACTTTCAAGTTCAAAAGCTTTGCCCCTGGTAGTATAAACTATGGGTAATTTCGGACAAGTTTATGGGGTGGTCTACGTTCCAAAATGCTCAAGGTTCCCTGCAGGATTTTGGAGGGGAGGGGGGGGAGGAGTTCGTAAGAGAGTCTGGACTAAGCATTTTTTCGGCTACATACAAAATTTCTCCTACCCGCCTAAAACCTGATAACAACCTCACTGTAGATTAATAATATTTGGTATCCGTGTGATTAATTTACATGTACTCGAAGTACTAGTACATTGAAAAAAAAAAAAAAAAAAAAAATTGGGCAGGCACGCAAGCTCATAAGCAGAGCATCTTTTAAGTTCCTCAACCCTTCGCGAGCTCTATTCTCTCCCGTCTTTGCACAATTCCTTTTCACAGCCCCGATACAATTCTCACCATGCAGCTCGTAAGTTACTCTATCCCACAATTTCACAATAATTTTTCGCAAACGAGGCTCTTCCATAAAACTCCCTTCCTCACGCCTTCTCGCTCGCCGCATAATCCGTTCTCAACCCCCCACCGTCTTCCGCTTCCTCGCCTCTGTCATAGCTACCTCCGTGCCAAAACAGAACCTCCCAGAAAAAATTGTCCAGAAATATGCTGTTGGTCTTCTCACCGGAAAAATCGTCCGCTCAGGTGACTACTTGAGCATTATGTCCCATTACTACATGACCTACAACTCCTAGCTTGTGAGCACCAAAGTTTCTTTCCATTGGAACATCCAGAGTCCGCGGTACCTGAGAGGTGGTATTGGCCCTTGACCATGATCCTCAGAACAAAGGTGAGGCGCATTTGAGGAAATATAAGAACATTGAGGAATTTGCCGAGCAGCAGGGTATGGACTTTTATCCTGCGGGACGTGGAACTGAACATCAAATTATGGTGGAGGAAGGGTATGAATTGTCTGAAACGTTGAATGTCGCGAGCGATTCCCATGGCGGTATGTATGGAGGTGTTTGTCTTGGAAAAATTATCAATAGATCGAACGGACGAAAGGAACAAGACTTTCAAAATTCGGGTAACAGCGGCATTATTCTTGGGCGTAAATTCTTAGGAGACCTTCACGAAACACTGCCTAGGTTTAGTGAATGCATTGAACAAATAACGTCACCCATCGGCTTCAGATAAAATAAAATTCCATCGGAATGTAGTCAATGCTGTAGTCTCCACCTGCACCCGAGATTTGTCCTCCTTTTACCGAGACTTGCATTTTTTTGGAACGATAGACCGGGATTTGCAATTACCAATTATTGATGAGAGTTTAAACCATTGCCTATCTAGCTTTGGATATATATACATGGCAGGCTTCCGCGAGATGGCCTCAGCTATCTTCGAGGGTGTTATAATCCCTACGGATACGCAATTATCCGCACGTACATATAGTTAAAAGGGTAATCGAGACTACTCATCCGCGGACAAAAGAATTTTCGGCGAGTTACTGAAAACACATTAAGGCTTAAGCCACATCAAAATGAATAAACTTTACATATTTAGTGCACAAGATTCTGGCCCGCAGTAATTCAACAAAATATTCATGATGTTATGCATAACAGTTTTCGACATACCGAAACAGGAAGAGTATATATATACTACAGTTACCAAAGTTGAACATCAAAAATGAAAAAAAAAAAAAAAAAAACATACGTATAACATTTTACATGCACTATATTTGGTCCTGCTAAAAGTGGAAAAAAATGTACTACATATACAAAATTTGGACTCATCGAAAGCCGCTGACTTCACTTGTATATTATAATAATTCCTTAATTTCGCTGTTTATGGAGAATTGGCACGTTGTATAGAGTGCAACAGTACTAATATTCCGCCACTATTGTATTCAAACTTGTTAAAAATGAACAACCCTGAACATTAGCGATACGAAAAACCTCGGAGTTAGAATTATGGGAGGTCTAGGAGTTAGAGAGGCTAAAATTATTAGAGTTTTAATGTATAAAGGCTTATTCCACGAGGATAAAAGCAAGAACAAAGAGCATTAGATCTCGTTTGATTCAATTGCAGCTGGATATACTGCCGGCATCGGTTGCAGCCACAAATCTCCCGAAAACAAGCCAAATACCCCATGTAAAGCACTAACACAATTCCTGATAACTATACATCGTTTTCACTAACCGATCCTTCATCACCCGAAGAGTATTCTTCCGGAGAAGGGTTTAAATTTCTCGTTGACGAGCGATCAAAAATACTCTTTTTAGCTGCAATGTGCACGATTCGCAAAAAGTAGTCAAGGCGCTCTCGGAGTCTCCGCTCCATGTTTCGGAGAATTTTCTCGCGTAGTTTCTGGGGAAGCCAGATTGGCAAGGTGCACGGTACCATATGGCCGTGGGCTCCCAGATAAGTTGGGTGCTCAATATCCTTTCCCATCTGGTCTAAAATCATGGCGCATGTGGGACAGCAACGTGTCGAAACACCCACGCATGGTCTCACATTCTAAGTCGAGGAGCTTTTGTCAGCAAATTTCCCAGGTAAAAATTATAGTATAATAAGTCATACCATGAAGGTCTCCACAACCTCGCGTGTGAACGGCAGACTGTCAGGTCCTGACGTGTTCTATATGATTACCATTAGTTAAGTCCAAGAATCATGTAACATTTCATTGTTTCAAAACATATACGATGTACGCAACCGTTGGGAACAAACTTTTACCGCATCTCGGATACTCATTAGCACTGCCTCGCAGTGGCACGTCACTGTAAATGACATCTCCCAATGCTCGTCATTCAATTTCTTGTGTCTCCAATTCGTGTTGTCGTTCTCGAAAAAATTGATCAGCAAATCGACATCGTTCTGGTTGGAATATAAAAGACCCAGGAGCTCCTTCCAGTGCATCATATTACGATCCGGCGGGGCCATGCCAAGAACTTTTATTTTGAGCACTGATAAGTATTGTTGTAATACCGTTTTTTCTCCGCATGCTGTTGTTCTGGGGATAAAACGCCTTGCAGCCCACGTACAGGAACAAATGAGTTTTGACCATTCAACGCATGCATCCACCCCATCTAGTTTTTTGAGCAGTTTTTTCTGTGGCTTTCTACCGTCATGTGCATTGTCAAATTTTGCCACATACAGATGAGTGCCTTCTTCAAACGGTACAAGTCCAGTACCTTCACCACCTGTCTACATCCCTATCTGATGCCATCCAATTCTGGACCGTAAACGAGGATTCAGTCTGCCAATGTGATTTGCTAATGCTACCGGATCACCGTATACAATAGCTTCCAGATCAGACAAACTGTCTCTAACATTCGAAGTTGCCTTCAGGAGCAAATCCTTGTCGGGTGCAGATTTCTCACGTCGTATATCCGATAGGGTATTAGCATTTCGGTGGAGGTTGTCCAAGATCTTGCTTAGGAGGATGTGATAGTCGATGATGGTATCCGACGTATAAAAGCCGCCGTTAGTCTCGCATGCTGCCTGTATATTCTTGAGGTCTCCTTCCTTATTGTATGTATCGATAAGTCTCTTTAACCGAGGAATTATTTTCCTGGTACCCGTCGGAAACCGAATGAGTCTCTGGGAGTCACAGAGTATCTGCGTATTCTCTTCTAACATGATACTATTATAATACCTAGGGTAGTGCCTCCTACTCTGCATGCCGACCGTGATACTGTGGCGAATTCTTCCAATCGACTGAAATACAACATAATTATATAAACGCGTCCGAGCCTTCATCAGTTCCTCTTCTTTAGCTTTGTTACACCCACGAATTAGTGTCGCGATATTCTCAGCATGGGTTTCGAATGGAATATTCATAGAGTTCCATCAACACAATTGCCATTGTGGATCACTTGAAGATATGATTACTTACCAATTCTTCTGGATATAAACGAAGATTGTTTCATCCTGTATCCCTCCGGTACTCTTACGGAATGAAACAAAATATCTGTGGTCGCAAGGGGTAGCATAGGATGTCTCAGCTTCGCTATCACTAAGTCAGCAATTTCAAAAGACGCAATTTGCCCGGTACCATGTAATTGCCCACTTGAGCATACTCATGGCAAGGGTTTGCGAAAACTATATGTGTGACAACCGAAACATAAACGTACCGGTTCACCCCAAAATCCTGAGATGAAGCTCCTTCTATTTCCTCAGATTTTTGCTCGGTGCTCTCCATTGCAATACTTGTGGTATCTGTACAACTGTAGGAATTTACGACCCCCACAATTTCAAACCTACGAACGAGGAGGGTTGCAAGCGATGAGAGTATTTCCAAGTTGATGTTAAGATGCTGGTGCTTTTCAAAGTCAAAGTGAGAGGTTTGGGTAGATTTTTCGAGGATGCTCAACAACGTAGTCACACATCGGAAGCGCAGGTCGAAATTGTCGGTGTTAGTTGCTGTTGATGGTGTGTTCATTTCTGTGGTCGTCATTGTAGTTGCTTGGTCAGGCAAACGATGAGGATTCTACGATCCTATATATATAGAAAGGTTTGCCAATTACGTCATATGCCAAGACTTGAGGCTCTAACCTTCTAGCGTTTTGGCCGCATCAAAAAAACTTGCAGGAAAGTTGAGGTGTATGAGTGTTAGGGATAGCAGGAATCGGATGTCGCTGAATTTGGTCACCGTTCCATGTATCATGATCATTCATTACGCATTGGATTTATTCATTTAATTTTTCATGTCATTAGTTATGCATTGGCTTCATTCGTTAGGTTTTTGTCATTATTCATTACGCGCTGGCTTCAAAGGTTTTCTTATTTCCATTGGTACATCATGCTGTTATTCTATGGATTTCGTTATAGTAGGATGCGAAGGTATATCTATTAGCCATTGCTCCTGCTTCCTGATACTAGTTTTTCATTCTGGCATCATCTCTAAAGCCCCCATCCCAGGGCCTATTCATGTTCCTCTTCAGGTTTCCGGAGCAGTGCTGGCGGACACCCCGCTTCTTACCAGTCGCTCTGGCCGTTCATCTTTCATTCAACCGCAGATGCGTTCGATATTCTCACGTGTCTGCAACTAGCGAAGACTGTAACAAGCAGAATCGTCTTCGCTAGTTTATTTCTAGTATTTAATAAAATTTTTTTTACCATAATCGCGTATTCATTGTGCATTCGTTCACGTAACTCATTTTCTATCGAATCGTCTTGAATTTGTGTCTTGTCGAAATCAGGTTGGGGCAAGTGAACGGATTATACAACGAGAAAACCCTTATACATGTAATCCCAGCAAAAATCGTGCAGCCCTTTAAAATACCAGCTCTAAATTAGTTTTACCATCACTGCCATGCGAAAAATGTATAATTAGGGTACTCAAAGACGTCCTGGCCGTCCTGGCAAGAAAGAAAACACAAGGATTAAGGGACCAATCAGATTCTTGCAAGGCAGACCAGAAGCTCAGTACTTTGAGTACCTCGTTAGGAAGAATCTAGCCAAGAATTTCGAGAGAATTAGTCCGAAATTTATTTTACAAGGGTAGAAAAGTCTGCTTGTACCAAACCCACCTCTGAATTCCCGGATCACTGGCGCCAGATTTTTTAGCGCCAGATTTTTCAGCACCAGGCTGCTTCGAAGCAGCCTAGCCGTCCAGACTAGTCTTGGCGAACAGGCACCAATCATATCACGCCAAGACTTGGCAGTCAGGACGGTAAGGACATCTTTGAGTACCCTTAATATGTAACTCGAGAAAAGAGAGAAGATAAAAACCTTTTTAATGCTTGTCGCTTGACGCGTAACTTTATAGAATACCACTTTTCTGGCAGCGGTCGAAGCGAGTGGAAGATACACCAATTACAGCCTGCAAGAGTTGTCCTCCACAACTGGGGCATAACCTCCATCATTTCTTATTTAATTACATGTATAAGACAGAATAAAAATAAAGAGAGCACAAACGCGGATGACTACAAGAAAATGAATAAATAAAAAAAAAAAAAATGGAAAAAAAAAAAAAAAAAACAACTCCCACAATCCACTTCTTCTTCTTGTCGCCTACGTTTTTAGTAATTTTGCTCTGACCTAGCCCCCCAACCCTCCTATCACAAACAGCTGCTGCGCATTCGGTGGCAGAAGTCTAACATTCAAGCTCCACTCCTCGCCATTCTCGCCCTCTCCCACAAAGAATCTACTCTTCATTGTATCCCATGTAAACTTCCACCCTGTCCTTGTTGTCAAGGTCTTCCCCTCGTTCTTATATACGTCTCTCAACCTCTCAATCATTCTTGAAACCAATATTTTATCAGCGCGTTATAGATAATATTCCTGAAAAATATATTACTAAAGTTTCTGGACACGATCAGCGGAATATTCTTCGCGAGAATGGCAATTGCAACCTTTTCTCTGGACGACCCGCATCCAAAGCTAAATCCGAGACAAGGATATCGTCGGGCTTAGTTAGTTATCCAAAAGAAGGATAGATCTCCATGCAGACTTTGGCCATTTTGTATTTTCCGGGGTAGATTCCGTGTGTTGATGTTATCTACGTTGCATGAGACAATTTCTCCGGTTACGCTGGAGGAGAAACTTTCCCCAAAAAAAAAAATTGCGCATCTATCTCCTCCGTCGCAGTAGCAGAGCGTCCGCTTCTGCATAGGATTTGCCTTTGGAGGTCATAGCGGCGGAAGTATCACCGCTGTAGCGTCCCGGACCGGCAATGAATCCCTTCATGACTTTTGCGAGCAACAATGACGGGGGATGTTGGAACCAATACGACCCGACTGTTTCATCTTCAAGAATCCAAATTCTCAGCCCGATACATAGGCCGTAACTAACAGGAAGAGGTTTTGCTCGAGCTTTAAGAAGTGCTTGCCAATCGTCTGCTTTCTCGGCAGTGTCCTCTTCAAGAGTGGATGCGGCCGTGATATAGAATTCGACACCATCGATAACTTTGGCGGAGGGGCTGGCCTTGAAAACCGAGGCTATAGCGGCAATGTTAGAGGCTCGTGAATTAGTGCAGGATACTAGGTATGCTTTCTGATTAGCAATTTTCTCCTTTTTGAGCTAGAATAAGGGGGTGGTGGTTCTAACGGAGTTAAAATCGGCGACAGAGGGGAAGAGTGACGAAAGGTCGAGGGTAAGAGTTTTCGCGGTGGCTCCTTCTAGTGGGCATCAGGTTTGTTGAGTGAGAAGATCTCGCCGATGCTGTCAAAGTTTAGAAGAGTATGCTTTCTAGTTTATTTACTTGAGGGGTTTCTGAAAGTCTCCAGATGTCTTAACTAGCTCGTTTTGGTTCCGGAAAAAGTGTTCATGAGATTTATTACGCGTCCAAATTTTGAGAGTCGAGTCCATGAGGAAAAGGCCACTAAAAGCTCCCCATTTAGTAGTCATATGTGCAATGGCTAAACGATTGTCAATTTTCAGAGATGCAAGAGTTTTCTTAGGTCCAGTAAACTCAATGACGTAGTTTAGCAAGTCATTGCTGTTAAAAAACCCACACAATGCAACAATCACATTCTTTCCCGTAACCCCGAATGGTAAAACTCCCTCCAACTGCACAACCGGCAGAATCTACCACCATTCTTGCCCCGTCGCCCAAATCCGTGCGGTATCCGTCCAGACAATAATTTTTCCAAGACAAGAAATAACTCCATACATATTACTATGGGAATCGCTCACGACAGTCAACGTTGCAGGCCATTCGTACCCTTCCTCCACCATAATTTGATGTTCCATTCCACGTCTCGCAGGATAAAAGTCGACACCTTGCTGCTTCGCAAATTCCTCAATGTTCTTATATTTCCTCAAATTCGCTTCGCTTTTGTTCTGAACATCATGGTCAAGGGCAAATACCACCTGTCGGGCACCGCGGACTCTGGATGTTCCAATCGAAAAAAACTTTGGTAGTTACAGGCCAGGAATTGTAGGTCATGTAGTGATGGGGCTTGAAGCTCAAGTAATTGCCTGAGCGGACGATTTTCTCGGTGAGAAGACCATCAGCATATTTCTAGACAATTTTCTCTAGGTGGTTCTGTTTTAGCACGCAGGTAGCAGCGACAGAGGCGAGGAAGCGGATGCCGGCGGGGGATTGAGGACGGGTTGTGCGGCGAGCGAGAAGGCGTGAGGAAGTGAGTTTTATGGAGGAGCCGCGTTGCGAAAAATTATTAGCGCCTCTTGTGATTGTTGAATTGTGGGGCAGAGTAACGTACAAGCTGCATCATGAGAATTCTATTGGGGGTGTGGAAAGGAATTGTTCGAAGACAGGAGAGAATAAAGCTCGGGAAGTATTGAGGGAATTGCGAGGTGCTCCGTATATGAGCTTGCGTGGCTGCACAATTTTTTTTTTTTTTTTTTTTTTTTTTCAATGTATATGTACTAGTACTTCGGGTACATGTAAATTAATTACGTGGATACCATATATTAATAATCTACAGTTAGGTTATTTTTCAGATTTTAGACAGGTACGAGAAATTTTGTATGGAACTTAACAATGCTTAGTCCAGACCCTCTGGCGCAGGACCATCGACAAACGATGTGGCCAATAGAGATCTGTTATATTTTGCAATAATTCTTTCTTAGAGTAGTCATATCAGAGTTTGTCGCTAAGACAGCCAGGAAACGGTGTATTTAACGTAAATACTAAAACCGTCTCCACTCTCAATAGACAAAACAGCAGAAGTTCATGCAAAACTCTTCTCAATTCACGGAAAAGCTACCTCACACCCTTAATTCAGCAGGAAACCCTTTGAAACCCCTTCTCTTACAAATACAAGGCCATTTGTACTTTAACCTATCGACATCATTCTATCTCTATCAGAGTCCCTTGTCGCCTAGTACCACCAAAACAGGCCACTCCAAATCCAAAAACGTTTTGGTGCGATCAACAGATCGAACGGACGAAAGGAACAGGAATTTCAAAATTCGGGCACCCGGGGCATTATTCTTGGGCATGAATTCTCAGGAGAGCTTCACACAACACTGCCTAGGTTTACTGAATACATTGAACAAATAACATCACCCATCGGCTTTGGATAAAAAAATTCCATCTGAATGTAGTCAATGCTGTACATTTGTTTTTCTTTTACCGAGAGTTTTGCATTTTTTTGGAATGATAAACCTGGATTTACAATCACAAACCATTGATGAGAGTTTAAACTGTTGCATATATAGTTTTGGATATATATAAACATGGCAGGATTCCGGAGATGGCCTCAGCCACCTCCTATGGTGTTATTATCCCTACGAATATGCAATTGTCAGCACCTGCATATACTTGAAAGGGTACTCGAGACTACGTAACCTCGGAAAAAAGAATTTTCGTGAAGTTAATGAAAACACCTCAAGGCTTAAGCTACATCAAAATGAATAACCATTACATACCCAGTGCATCAGATTGTGGCCCATAGTAATTAAACAAATTGGTGATGATGGTATGCATAACAGATTTCGACATACCGAAACCGTAAGAGTATATATATGCACTACAGTTAACAGATTTGGATGTCAAAAATGAAAAAAAAAAAATTATGTATAACGTTTTAGATGCACCATATTTGGCCTTGCTGAAAGTGGAAACAAATGTATGTACTATATATACAAGATGTGGACTCAACGAAGGCTGCTGACCTCACTTGTTTATTTTAATATTGTCTTAATGTCGCTGTTTATGGAAAGTTGACACGTTATGTACAGTATAACAGTACTAATATTTCGCTGCTCTTGCATTTGAACTTAATAACAACGCACAACTCTGGACGTTAGCGATACGAAAAACATCGGAGTTAGAATTATCGGAGGTCTATGAGTTAGAGAGGCTGAAATTATGAGGTTTTACTGTATAAAGGCCTTTTCTACGAGGATAGGAGTAAGACTAGAAAGTAATATATCTCGTTTGATTGAATTGCAGCTGGTTATACCGCCAGCATCGGTTGCAGCCACAAATCTCGCGAAAACAAGCCAAATACCCCATGTGGAGCACTAATACAATTCCTGATAACTATACATCGCTTTCAGCAAACAATGCGTCATCTAAAAAGTCTGTTGCCGCAAAATCCGGTGAATCTCTCCTTGACAAGTGATCACCAATACTCTTTTCAGATGTACCGCACATCCTTCGAAAAAAGTTGGCAATGCGCACTATGAGTCTCCGCTCCATGTTTTGCAAGATTTTCTCGCGTAGTTCCTGGGGAAGCCAGATTGGCAAGGTGCAAGGTGACATGCGGCCGTGGGATCCCAGATAAGTTGGGAGCTTAGTATCCTTTCCGATCTGGTCCAAAATCATGGCGCACGTGGGACAGCAACGTTTTGAAACACCTATGTATGTTGTCACATTCTAAGTCGAGGAGCTTTTGTCAGCATATTTCCCAGGTAAAAGGTATGTTATAATAAGTCATACCATGAAGGTCTCTACAAACTCGTGTGTGAACGGCAAATTTTCAGGTCCTGACGTGTTCTATATCATTACCGTTAATTAAGTCCAATAATCATGTAACATTTCATTGTTTCAAAACATATACGATGTATGCAACCATTGGGAACAAACTTTTACCGCATCTAAGATGCTCATTAGCACTGTCTCGCAGTGGAAGGTCCCTGTGAACGATATCTCCCAATGCTCGTTACTTAATTTTTTGCGTTCCCACTTCTTCATGTCGTTCTCGAAAGAGTTGACCACCAAATCGACCTCATCCTGGTTGGAATATAAAAGACTGAGGAGCTCCTTCCAGTGCATCATATTCTGATCCGGCGGGGTCATACCAAGAACTCTTATTTTGAGCCCTGATAGGTATTTTTTTACTGCCGCTTTTTCTCCGGATGCTGTTGCGCAGGGGATAAAATACACTGCACCCCGCGTATAGGAACAAATGAGTTTTAACCACTCCACGCATGCACCTACCCAGTCTAGTTTGTCCAGCATATTTTTCTGTGGCCTTTTAATGTCATGTGCATCGTCGAATGGAGCCACAAATACATGAGCGTCTTCTTCATCTGGTACAGGTCCAGTACCTTCATCATCGCTATCCATCTCTGCTTCATGCTCTTCAGCAATTGCATCTTCCAACCAGAAAGGATTTAGTCTCGAAATGTGATTTGCTAATGCTACCGGATCACTGTCTACAAGAGCTTGCAGATCAAACAAACTCTCTCTAACATCCGGAGTTGCCTTTAGGAGCAAATCTATGTCTGGTGCAGATTTCTTGCGTCGCATATCCGATAGGGTGTTAGCATTTCGGTGGAGGTTGTCCAAGATCTTTCTTAGGAGGATGTGATAGTCGATGATAGTATCCGATGTATAAATGTCGCCGTTAGTCTGGCATGCTAACTGTATATTCTTCAGGTCTCCTTCCTTATTGTATGCATCAATAAGTCTCTTTAACCTAGCTTTTATAATCCTGGCACCCCTCGAAAACGTAATGATTCCCTGGGAGCAGCGGAATATTTCTCGCGTGGGTGGCAGTTGCAGCCTGTTCTCTCCGCGACCTGCATCAAAGCAAAATCCGAAACAAATATATCGTCGGGCTTGGTTAGTTATCCAAAAGAAGGATAGTTCTCCATGCAGACTTCGGCCATTTTTTCGCGTGCGACAGAATCTTGGTAGGTGTATTTTCGGGGGTAGATTTCGTCTGTGTTGATGTTATCTACATTGCAGAAGACAATTTCTCCGGTTATGCTGGAGGAGAGACTTCCAAGAAAAAAATTTCCGCATCTATCTCCTCGGTCGGAGTAGCAGAAACCTCCGGTTCTACAAAGGATGTGCATTTGAAGGTCATAGTGGCGGAAGTATCACCGCTGTAGCGTCCCGGACCGGCAATGAATCCCTCCATGACCCTTGCAAGCAAAATCACAGGGGATATTGGAACCAATAGGACCCTTAAAGTTCCTGTTTGTCGCAGAGATACGACTGCTTCATCTTCAAGAATCCAAATTCTAAGCCCGATACACGGGCCGCAACCAGCGGGAAGAGGTTTTGCTCCAGTTTTAAGAAGTGCTTGACAATCGCCTGCTTTCTCGGCAGTATCCTACTCAAGAGTGGATGCGGCCGTGATATAGAATTCGACATCATCCGCAACTTTGCCGGAGGGGCTGGCCTTGAAGATCGAAACTACGGCGGCAATGTTAGAGGCTCGTGAATTAGTGCAGGATACTAGGTATGCTTTCTGATTAGCAATTTTCTCCTTTTTGAGCTGGCATAAGGGGGTGGTGGTTCTAACGGAGTTGAAACCGGCGACGTTGGGGAAGAGTGACGAGAGCTCGAAGGTAAGGGTTTTTGCAGAGGTTTCTTTTAAGTGGACCTCAGGTTTGTTTAGTGGGAAGGACTCGTCGATGCTGTCAAAGTTTAGAAGAGGATGCTTTGTAGTTAATTTACTTGAGGGGTTTCTGAAAGTCTCCAGATGTCTTAACTAGCTCGTTTTGGTTCCGGAAAGAGTGTTCATGAGATTTATTACGCGTCCAAATTTTGAGAGTCGAGTCCATGAGGAAAAGGCCACTAAAAGCTCCCCATTTAGTAGTCATATTTGCAATGGCTAAACGATTGTCAATTTTCAGAGATGCAAGAGTTTTTTTTTCTTAAGTCCAGTAAACTCAATGACGTGGTTTAGCAAGTCATCGCTGTTAAACAACCCACACAATGCAACAATCACATTCTTTCCCGTAACTTCGAACGGTAAAACTCCCTGCAAATGCACTTGCGCAACCGGCGGGGTCTACCACCATTCATGTCCCGTCGCCCAAATCCGTGCGGTATCTGTCCGGACAATAATTTTTCCAAGACACGAAACACCTCCATACATATTACTCTGGGAATCGGTCGCGACAGTCAACGTTCCAGGCCATTCATACCCTTCCTCCACTATAATTTGATGTTCTATTCAACGTCCTATAGGAAAAAGTCCACACCCTGCTGCTTCGCAAATTCCTCGATGTTCTTATATTTCCTCAAATTCGTCTCGCTTTTGTTCTGAACATTATGCTCAAGGCCAATACTACCTGTCAGGCACCACGGATTCCGGATGCGCCAACGGAAAAAAACGTTGTTGCTTACAAGCCAGGAGTTGTAGGTCATGCAGTAATGGGGCTTGATGCTCAAGTAGTAGCCTAAGCAGACGATTTTTCCGGTGAGAAGACCAACAGCATTTTTCTGGACAATTTTCTCTGGGAGGCTCTGTTTGGGCACGGAGTAGTAGCGAGAGAGGCAAGGAAGCAGAAGACGGTAGGAAATTGAGAACGGATTATTCAGCGAGCGAGAAGGCACGAGGAAGTGAGTTTTATGGAGGAGCCGCGTTTGCGGAAAATTATCAGCGCCTATTGTAAAATTGTGGGGAGAGTAACTTACGAGGTGCATGGTGGGGGTTCTGTAGGGGGTGTGGGAAGGAATTGTCCAAAGACGGGAGAGAATAAAGCTCACGAAGGGTTGAGGAAATTACAAGACGTCCCGCTTATGAGCTTGCGTGCCTGCCCCAATTTTTTTTTTTTTTTTTTCTTTTTTCAATGTACTAAATGAATCACGCGAAAACAATATATTAATAATCTATAATAAGGTTATTTTTCAGGTTTTAGACGGGTAGGAGAAATTTTGTATGGAGCCTAACAATGCTTAATCCAGACCCTCCGGCGCCGGACTGTCGACAAACGATGTGGCCAATAGAGATCTGTTATATTTGGCACTAATTCTTTCTTAGACTAGTCATATCAGAGTTTGTCGCTCAGACAGCCACGAAACGGTGTATTTGTCGTAAAATCAAAACCGTCTCCACTCTCAGCAGACGAAACAGCAGGACTTCATGCAAAACTCTTCTCAATTCACGGAAAAGCTACCTCACGCCCTTAATTTAGCAGAAACCTCTTAGGGGCCGCCTTTCTCTCACAAATACAAGGCCATTTGTACTTTACTCTATCGACATCATTCTATCTCTATCAGAGTCCCTTGTCGCCTCGTACAACCCAAACAGGTTGTTCTAAATCCAAAAACTTTTTGGTGCGATTAATAGATCGAACGGACGAAAGGAACAAGACCCTCAAAATTCGGGCATCAGCGGCATTATTCTTGGGCGTAAATTCTTAGGAAACCTTCACGAAACACTGCCTAGGTTTAGTGAATGCATTGAACAAATAACGTCACCCATCGGCGGCTTCAGATAAAATAAAATTCCATCGGAATGTAGTTAATGCTGTAGTCTCCACCTGCACCAGAGATTTGTCTCCCTTTTACCTAGACTTGCATTTTTTTGGAACGATAGACCGGGATTTGCAATTACCAATTTTTGATGAGAGTTTAAACCGTTGCCTATCTAGCTTTGGATATATATACATGGCAGGCTTCCGCGAGATGGCCTCAGCTATCTTCTAGGGTGTTATAATCCCTACCGATACGCAATTATCCGCACGTACATATAGTTAAAAGGGCAATCGAGACTACTCATCCGCGGACAAAAGAATTTTCGGCGAGTTACTGAAAACACATTAAGGCTTAAGCCACATCAAAATAAATAAACTTTACATACTCAGTGCACAAGATTCTGGCCCGCAGTAATTGAACAAAATATTCATGATGTTATGCATAACAGTTTTCGACATACCGAAACAGGAAGAGTATATATATACTACAGTTACCAAAGTTGAACATCAGAAATGAAAAAAAAAAAAAAAAAAAAAAACATACGTATAACATTTTACATGCACTATATTTGGCCCTGCTAAAAGTGGAAAAAAATGTACTACATATACAAAATTTGGACTCATCGAAAGCCGCTGACTTCACTTGTATATTATAATAATTTCTTAATTTCGCTGTTAATGGAGAATTGGCACGTTGTGTAGAGTGCAACAGTACTAATATTCCGCCGCTATTGTATTCAAATTTGTTAAAAATGAACAACCCTGAACATTAGCGATACGAAAAACCTCGGAGTTAGAATTCTGGGAGTTCTAGGAGTTAGAGAGGCTAAAATTATGAGAGTTTTAATGTATAAAGGTTTATTCCACAATGATAGGAGCAAGAACAAATAGCATTAGATCTCGTTTGATTCAATTGCAGCCGGATATACCGCCGGCATCGGTTGCAGCCACAAATCTCCCGAAAACAAGCCAAATACCCCATGTAAAGCACTAGCACAATTCCTGATAACTATACATCGTTTTCACTTAACGATCCTTCATCACCCGAAGAGTATTCTTCCGGAGAAGGGTGCAAATTTCTCGTTGACGAGCGTTCAATAATACTCTTTTCAGCTGTAATGTGCACGATTCGCAAAAAGTAGTCAAGGTGCTCTCGGAGTCTCCGCACCATGTTTCGGAGGATTTTCTCGCGTAGTTTCTGGGGAAGCCAGATTGGCAAGGTGCAAGGTACCATATGGCCGTGGGCTCCCAGATAAGTTGGGTGCTCAATATCCTTTCCCATCTGGTTTAAAATCATGGTGCACATGGGACAGCAACGTGTCGAAACACCCACGCATGGTCTCACATTCTAAGTCAAGGAGCTTTTGTCAGCATGTTTCCCAGGTAAAAAGTATAGTATAATAAGTCATACCATGAAGGTCTCCACAACCTCGCATGTGAACGGCGGACTGTCAGGTCCTGACGTGTTCTATATGATTACTATTAGTTAAGTCCAAGAATCATGTAACATTTCATTGTTTCAAAACATATACGATGTATGCAACCGTTGGGAACAAACTTTTACCGCATCTCGGATACTCATTAGCACTGTCTCGCAGTGCCAGCTCCCTGTAAACGACATCTCCCAATGCTCGTCATTCAATTTTTGGTGTCTCCAATTCGTGTTGTCGTTCTCAAAAAAATTGATCAGCAAATCGACATCGTTCCGGTTTGAATATAAAAGACCCAGGAGCTCCTTCCAGTGCATCATATTACGATCCGGCGGGGCCATGCCAAGAACTTTTATTTTGAGCACTGATAAGTATTGTTGTAATGCCGTTTTTCCTCCGGATTCTGTTGTGCTGGGGATAAAACGCTTTGCAGCCGGCGTATAGGAACAAATGAGTCTTAACCATTCAACGCATGCATCCACCCAGTCTAGTTTTTTGAGCAGTTTTTTCTGTGGCTTTCTACCGTCATGTGCATTGTCAAATTTGGCTACATACAGATGAGTGCCTTCTTCAAACGGTACAAGTCCAGTACCTTCACCACCGGTCTGCGTCCCTATCCGATGCCATCCAATTCCGGACCATAAATGAGGATTCAGTCTACGAATGTGATTTGCTAATGCTACCGGATCATCGTATACAATAGCTTCCAGATCAAACAAACTGTCTCTAACATTCGAAGTTGCCTTTAGGAGCAAATCTTTGTCGGGTGCAGATTTCTCACGTCGTATATCTGATAGGGCATTAGCATTTCGGTGGAGGTTGTCCAAGATCTTGCTTAAGAGGATGTGATAGTCGAAGATGGTATCCGACGTATAAAAGCTGCCATTAGTCTCGCATGCTGCCCGTATATTCTTGAGGTCTCCTTCCTTATTGTATGTATCGATAAGTCGCTTTAACCGAGGAATTATTTTCCTAGCACCCATCAGAAACCGAATGAGTCTCTGGGAATCAGAGAGTATCTGCGTATTCTTTTCTGACATGATACTATTATAATACCTGGGGTAGTGCCTTCTACTCTGCATGCCGACCGTGATACTGTGGCGAATTCTTCCGATCGACTGAAATACAACATAATTATATAAACGCGTCCGAGCATTCACCAGTTCCTCTTCGTTAGCTTCGTTACACCCACGAATTAGTGTCGCGATATTCTCAGCATGGGTTTCGAATGGAATATTCATAGAGTTCCATCAACAAAATTGCCATTGTGGATCACACGAAGATATGATTACTTACCAATTCTTGTGGATATAAACGAAGATTGTTTCATCCTGTATCCCTCCGGTACTCTTACGGAACCAAACAAAATGTCTGTGGTCAGAAGGGGTAGCATAGGACGTCTCAGCTTCGCTATCACTAAGTCAGCAATTTCAAAAGATACAATTTGCCCGGTATCATGTAATTGCCCGCGTGAGCATACTCATGGCCAGGGTTTGCGAAAACTATGTGTGCCAACCAAAACATAAACGTACCGGTTTACCCCACAATCCTGTGATGAAGCTCCTTCTATTTCGTCGGGTTTTTGCTCGGTGCTCTCCGCTGCAATACTTGTAGTATCCGTGCGACTGTAGGAATTTACGACCCCCACAACTTCAAACCTACGAACGAGGAGGGTTGCAAGCGATGAGAGTAGTTCCAAGTTGATGTTAAGATTCTGGTGCTTTTCAAAGTCAAAGTAAGAGGTTTGGGTGGATTTTTCGAGGATGCTCAACAACGTAGTCACACACCGGAAGCGCAGGTCAAAATTGTCGGTGTTAGTTGCTGTTGATGGTGTGTTCATCTCTGCAGTCGTCATTGTAGTTGCTTGGTCAGGAAAACAATGAGGATTCTACGAACCTATATATAATGCCGATTACGTCATATGCCAAGACTTGAGGCTCTAACCTTCCAGCGTTTTGGCCGCATCAAAAAAATTTGGAGGAAAGTTGAGGTGTATAAGAGTGTTAGGGATAGCAGGAATCGGATGTCGGTGACCAAACGTCACCGTTGCATGTATCATGATCATTCATTACGCGTTGGCTTTATTCATTCAATTTTTCGCGTCATTCGTTACGCATTGGCTTCATTCGTTAGGTTTTTGTCATCATTCATTACGCGCTGGCTTCAAAGGTTTTCTTATTTCGATTGGTACGTCATGCTGTTATTCTATGGATTTCGTTATAGTGGGATGCGAAGGTATATCTATTGGTAATTGCTCCTGCTTCCTGATGTCCGCAACGCAATTTTCATTAGTTTTTCGTTCTGGCACCATCTCTAAAGCCCCCCTCCCAGGGCCTATTCATGTTCCTCTTCAGGTTTCCGGAGCAGTGCTGTCGGACGCCCCGCTTCTTACCAGTCGCTCTGGCCATTCATCTTTCATTCAACCGCAGATGCGTTCGATATTCTCACGTGTCTGCAACTAGCGAAGACTATAACAAGCAGAATCGTCTTCGCTAGTTTTTTTCTGGTATTTAATAAAAAAAAATTTCACCATAATCGCGTATTCATTGTGCATTCGTTCACGTAACTCATTTTCTATCGAATCGTCTTGAATTTGTGTCTTGTCGAAATCAGGTTGGGGCAAGTGAACGGATTATACAACGAGAAAGCCCTTATACATGTAATCCCAGCAAAAATCGTGCAGCCCTTTAAAATACCAGCTCTAATTAGTTTTACCATCACTGCCATGCGAAAAATGTATAATTAGGGTACTCAAAGACGTCCTGGCCGTACTGGCGAGAAAGAAAACACAAGGATTAAGGGACCAATCAGATTCTTGCAAGGCAGACCAGAAGCTCAGTACTTTGAGTATCCCGTCAGGAAAAATCTAGCCAAGAATTTCGAGTTAATTAGTCCGAAATTTTTTTTAGAAGGGTAGAAAAGTGTGCTTGTACCAAACCCACCTCTGAATTCCCGGATCACTAGCGCCAGATTTTTTAGCGCCAGTCTGCTTCGAAGCAGCCTGGCCGTCCTGACTAGTCTTGGCGACCAGGCACCAATCATATCACGCCAAGACTTGGCAGTCAGGACGGCCAGGACGTCTTTGAGTACCCTGAATATGTATCTTGAGAAAAGAGAGAAGATAGAGCCTTTTTAATGCTTGTCGCTTGACGCATAACTTTATGAAATACCACTTTTCTTGCAGGTTAAAGCGAGTGGAAGATACACCAATTGCAGCCTGCAAGAGTTGTCCTCCACGGCTGTGGCATAACCTCCATCATTTCTTATTTAATTACATGTATAAGACAAAATAAAAATAAAGAGAGCACAAACGCGATGACTACAAGAAAATGAATAAATAAATAATAAATAAATGAAAAAAAAAAAAAAAAAAAATCAACTCCCACAATCCACTTCTTCTTCTTGTCGCCTACTTTTTCGGTAATTTTGCTCTGACCTAGCCCCCCAACCCTCCTGTCACAAACAGCTCCTGCGCATTCTGCGGCAGAAGTCTAACCTTCAAGCTCCACTCCTCGCCATTCTCGCCCTCTCCCACAAAGAATCTACTCTTCATTGTATCCCATGTCAACTTCCACCCTGTCCTTGTTGTCATGGTCTTCCCCTCGTTTTATATACCTCTCTCAACCTCTCAATCATTCTTGAAACCAATATTGTTATCAGCGCGTTATCGATAATATTCCTGAAAAATATATTACTAAAGTTTCTGGACACGACCAGTGGAATATTCCTCGCGAGAATGGCAATTGCAGCCTATTCTATGGACGACACGCATCCAAAGCCAAATCCGAGACAAGGATATCGTCGGGCTTGGTTAGTTATCCAAAAGAAAGATAGTTCTCCATGCAGACTTTGGCCATTTTGTATTTTCCGGGGTAGATTTCATCTGTGTTGATGTTATCTACGTTGCAGGAGACAATTTCTCCGGTTATGCTGGAGAAACTTTCCTAAAAAGAAAATTTCCCATTTTGTATTTTCCGGGGTAGATTTCATCTGTGTTGATGTTATCTACGTTGCAGGAGACAATTTCTCCGGTTATGCTGGAGAAACTTTCCCAAAAAGAAAATTTCCTATCTATCTCCTCCGTCGCAGTAGCAGAGCGTCCGCTTCTGCATAGGATTTGCCTTTGGAGGTCATAGCGGCGGAAGTATCATCGCTGTAGCGTCCCGAACCGGCAATGAATCCCTTCATGACTTTTGCGAGCAACAATGACGGGGGATGTTGGAACCAATACGACCCGACTGCTTCATCTTCAAGAATCCAAATTCTCAGCCCGATACACGGGCCGCAACCAACAGGAAGAGGTTTTGCTCGAGCTTTAAGAAGTGCTTGCCAATCGTCTGCTTTTTCGGCAGTATCCTCTTCAAGAGTGGATGCGGCCGTGATATAGAATTCGACACCATCCACAACTTTGGCGCAAGGGCTGGCCTTGAAGACGGAGCTACGGCGGCAATGTTAGAGGCTCGTGAATTAGTGCAGGATACTAGGTATGCTTTCTGATTAGCAATTTTCTCCTTTTTGAGCTGGGATAAGAGGGTGGTGGTTCTAACGGAGTTAAAACCGGCGACATAGGGGAAGAGTGACGAAAGGTCGAGGGTAAGGGTTTTCGCGGTGGTTACTTCTGGGTGGGCCTCTGGTTTGTTGAGTGAGAAGAGCTCGTCGATGCTGTCAAAGTTTAGAAGAGGATGCTTTGTAGTTAATTTACTTGAGGGGTTTCTGAAAGTTTCCAGATGTCTTAACTAGCTCGTTTTGGTTCCGGAAAGAGTCTTCATGAGATTTATTACGCGTCCAAATTTTGAGAGTCGAGTCCATGAGGAAAAGGCCACTAAAAGCTCCCCATTTATTAGTCATATTTGCAATGGCTAAACGATTGTCAATTTTCAGAGATGCAAGAGTTTTCTTAAGTCCAGTAAACTCAATGACGTGGTTTAGCAAGTCATCGCTGTTAAACAACCCACACAATGCAACAATCACATTCTTCCCCGTAACCCCGAACGGTAAAACTCCCTCCAACTGCACTTGCGCAAACGACGGAATCTACCACCATTCATGCCCCGTTGCCCGAATCCGTGCGGTATCTGTCCGGACAATTATTATTCCAAGACAAGAAACACCTCCATACATATCACTATGGGAATCGGTCGCGACAGTCAACGTTCCAGGCCATTCATACCCTTCCTCAACCATAATTTTATGTTCCATTCCACGTCCCGGAAGGTAAAAGTCCACACCCTGCTGCTTCGTAAATTCCTCAATGTTCTTATATTTCCTCAAATTCGCCTCGCTTTTGTTCTGAACATCATAGTCAAGGGCAAATACCACCTGTGGGGCACCGCGGGCTCTGGATGCTGCAATGGGAAAGAATTTTGGTGCTTACGGGCCAGGAATTGTCGTAGGTCATGCGGTGATGGGGCATGATGCTCAAGTAATCGCCTGAGCGGACGATTTTTCCGGTGAGAAGACCAACAGCATATTTCTGGACAATTTTCTCTAGGAGGTTCTGTTTAGGCACGAAGGTAGCAGCGACAGAGGCGAGGATGTGGAGGACGGTGGTGAATTGAGAACGGATTATGCGGCGAGCAAGAGGGCGTGAGGAAGTGAGTTTTATGGAGCAGCCGCGTTTACGGAAAATTATCAGCATCTATTGTGATTTTTGAATGGTGGGCAGAGTAACTTATGAGCTGCATGGTGAGAATTCGATCGGGGGTGTGCCAAGGAATTGTCCAAAGACGGGAGAGAATAGAGCTCGCGAAGGGTTGAGGAAATTACAAGATGATCCGATTATGAGCTTGCGTGCCTGCCCAATTTTTTTCTTTTTTTTCAATGTACTAGTACCTCGAGTACATGTAAATTAATCACGCGGAAACCAAATATTGATAATCTACAGTGAGGTTATTTTCAGGTTTTAGACGGGTAGGAGAAATTTTGTTTGTAACCTAACAATGCTTAGGCCAGACCCTCTTACGAGCACCCACCACGAAATCCTGCAGGGAATCTTGAGCATTTTGGAACGTAGACTACCCCATAAACTCGTCCGAAACTACCCAGAGTTTACGCTACCAGGGACAAACTTAAAAGTACATCTTCGGCCCCACACAACCTGACCGATGCGGGCGAATAGTTAGATGGCAGAGTGGCTTATCTAATTTCTCCGCAATCACTTATTCGTTGCTTCTTCTCCGCTGACCGACAGCTTCGAACCTCTCAGAACTCGACGTTCCCAGATAAGATCCTTCAAGTTCCCTCCATTGTGCGAGACTCCTACTATCAGATGATTCTCACCTCGAACAAAAAGCATTCCCATAAGGGAAAAACAATATAGCAAAAGTCTCGAAACTTTGTTGATTTGGCCGCCGAAATACACACAAGAACTGATTGGTTTAATCAGGCTTGATCACAGACTTGTACCTGAAGTAGGCCCGTCAGAGTATACGAGCTACCCCTAGGGCAATGAATCTCTCGAACTCGCGCTCAGAGGGCTCCCGGAGAATACCATTGAGGCATACTGCTTGGAAATCGGCTCTTCTGCCCTTGCGAACTGCACATTGCAATAAATTTGTGATGCCAATTTCACCTCTTCGGCGTGGGAACTGCTTTCTGTGATGAAAAACGAGCACGTCGAAAATCCGCGCTGCTGCCCCTCAAATAGCTAATTTCGGTCAACGGGCATAACCAGAATCATTTACGATGTAAACCAGAAACAAAATTCCCCGATGGTTCGGACTTCTTAGGCTTCCAATTACGCTTCTTGAGCTCTCCTGCATTTCCCGCTTTGAATTATGGAAATATCGTTTATTTAATACCTATTATATCTCCCCAGAAGATATCAGCGACATGACTTGCAGCTTCAAGGGCCTGGGGAAAAATGAGCCTCGGGTTTGAGGATCGTTTAATGTCGGACTACTGTCACGAGAATTACGACTTGCTGGTCCAACTCATTGCCTGGCGTTCTCCCACAATCAGATATCTCGAGTTGCATTTTTCGCGTCTCGCGCTTGAAGGTGGTGATGGAATAAAGCCTGAATTTGAGCATAAGACGAAGGAGACTGGTAATCTTCTCTGCTGTTCCCTTCAAAAATTCTTTGCACAACTGCAAGTTTGCAATTGAGTATGCGTATAAGCTCCTAACCTTTTGACCCAAGGAGTGACGGGATCACTGATGGGAAGGAAGAGAATGGGTAACGTTTTGGATACTTTGAATGTTAATTATGCGTCAGCTGACTCCTACGGACATTATTGGCTTGATATCGTCTTGGAATCAATCCCCCCTGAATGAATAAGAATCTCCGTATATAACTAGCTACCATGATGCAGCCGGTAGCGGTTTTGACACTAGAAGAATCCCGAGATCTAAGAATATGGAAAAAGTTATAATTGGCAACCACAGAAAAAATTGCAAAAGATGTCTTCGTTGGGGGAACGGAAATCTGGCGGGGGTCAATTTTGTCCATGTTGGCTTCCCAAAAATCTCCCATGCTAACAAATAACTTTGCTCGTTTTTTAGTATTTTCGTACAGTATCATATGTGTGATTCTCCGTGGAAACAAATATAGGCTAGTTAAACTAACCATTTCGTGTTATATTCAATTCGGTATAAGTATAACAAAGTACTCACCGGTTGCAGAGGTAATCAAGGCTTGGGTGAAGCGGTGGGAAGATTTGGAGATCTTGAGCCTTATGTGACCAGTGAATTTTTGCAATAAAGGTGGTAAGTCTTGCATAATCGGTAATATGTACAAGAGGGGCGGAAAGTGGGGGGAGGTGCGTCTCAGAAGATAGAAGAAGGGTCAGGGTTATGAGGAAGGAGGAGCTTTACTGAGACTTTATTTAACTACTGAGACACACTATCGAGATTCGCTTGATAACTCTCTCTAATTTTTCAAAATACTTTACTCAAGCATCGGTTTTTTCCTCATTTCTTGTTTTAGAAATGAGAAAAAAAAAAAAAAAAAAAAATCAAGTTTAATTAAGGAAAAATCAGCAACTGCTTTCACACCAAAAGCATTTACTTCTGTTCCATCTGTATAATTATCCATTATATTTGCAGAAATTTTTCTCCTGTAATTTTCCGTCATCGCATCCAGCCCGTACGTGCAGCATGCGTAATGTACACGTACATGTACGTACATCCTCCCGCCCTCCCTTCACATGTACATGGAAATACTCGCCCAAAGAACTTTTTTTGTTAAATCGATAAATATCCATCCAATCCCGGCTTCATTTGCGAATACTAACAATAAACGAGGACACCCAGGCACCGTGACAGGTGCCTACTAAAGAACGCAAACACGATGCGGAAACAAGCAAAAAACATGATAATATGCAAACGATACACAAAACACGACGATACTTCAAAACCATGAATCTGGAGCTCTCTCATCTTTTTTTACCGTTTCGCGGAGTTGGGGGCCGCCGGTTTCTTGGCGGGCTTGGCGGGCTGTGACGCTGACTAAGCCCCAAACCTGCGCATCGGGGTGTATTTGAGAGGGGAAGGGTGGGCGGGGCGACGGGAATGATATATTGCGCCAGTCAGGTTGTGTCGATTACTTGCGGCGAGATTGGTTGTGTCGATTGCTTGCGGCGAGATTGGTTGTGTCGATTGCTTGCGGCGAGATTGGTTGTGTCGATTGCTTGGGGCGAGATGGGGAGCTCCTCGAGGGGAGCTCCCATATTTATGCGTAGAGTGATCTCTCATGATTCGCCACCCCACATGGTCGAGAATCGTGATCGAGACCCTTCGTTGCCACTGGCCGTGATCGAGACCCTTCGTGTTAACTAGCTCGTTTTGGTCCCGGAAAGAGTGTTCATGAGATTTATTATGCATCCAAATTTTGAGAGTCGGGTCGATGAGGAAAAGGCCACTAAGAGCTCCCCATTCGGTCGTCATATTTGCAATGGATAAACGATCGTCAATTTTCAGAGATGCAAGAGTTTTCTTAGGTCCAGTAAACTCAATGACGTGGTTTAGCAAGTCATCGCTGTTAAACAACCCACACAATGCAACAATCACATTCTTCCCCGTAACCCCGAACGGTAAAACTCCCTCCAACTGCACTTGCGCAAACGACGGAATCTACCACCATTCATGCCCCGTTGCCCGAATCCGTGCGGTATCTGTCCGGACAATTATTATTCCAAGACAAGAAA